>RAHM01000369.1:8324-61415 GCA_003713295.1 Parotia lawesii | reverse complement strand
TTCCCTTCCCTTCCCTTCCCTTCCCTTCCTTCCTGGAACTTTGGGAGTTCCTTTGGGTTGGAAATTCAAAATGGCATGAAAATATGCAGTTATTCTTATGGTCAATTTATTGTTCCAGATGAAGGAGGGTCAAATTTGTGCTCAAGAAACACCTGAACTTTGTGGTGTTTACCTGGGTATTGTAACACTTGAAGGTTCGCCCATCACTAATATTTACTGTATTTTGCATTATTTCTTCTGAAAAAGTTTTKAAATATTGAAAAATGCTCTGCTTCAACTCTGAGTGTGATATGTACAGAAGAAGACCTTTTGCCCTAGAAGATAGTTTAGAACATTGCTTAATGTTTTCTCTGCCCAGCATCACTAATCTTACTAACAGCTTCCAAGATTATCAGATATCTGCAGCATGTTGCTGCATTAAGAAAAAAAAGTTAACTGGAGTGATATCATGTCACTGAAACATGTCTAACTCTAGCAGACTAAAATAGCCTTTCTTGCATGTGTTTTGCATAAAATGTATGCAAATATGTAAAGAGCACTCAAATTTCTAATATCATTGCAGATCAAAAGGATAAAATGCTTAAAGTAGATTCATCCTAAGAAGATTTAAGATGTGAAAAAATTTGTTGGCCCTAAAATCTTTCCAAAAATAGTATCCTAGAATGCACAACACTGAGGTGAAATAACCCAGGCTCTGGGCTAAGGGGTAAACCCATTACATTAGTGGATGTTATATCAAACTTCCCCTGATGTCACTGGAACTAAAACTTCTTTTCTTGAGGTTATATGAAAATATAGAAAATGTAGTTTCCAAATGACTTTGCACCCCTCATGTAGGAAGCTTACYTCTTGTGGTTTTAGACATTTTGGGATCAATGAATGCAAGGGCCTGTAATTAATTGTTTTATTTTTAGGACTCTGGGAGTCTTATGATTGGTCTGAGATCTAATAGCAAAAATTAGTCCCTTTTCATTTTACCCCAAAAATCACAAAAGAATTTTCTAAATATGCACTCATTAGAAAAAAATGTTTGAAATCCATCCTGAGAAGTTTCATAGATCTATTTGAAAGCTTTTGCAGATATATGCTTTTGTTGGTATTACAAAAGCAGAATACTACTTTTACCTTAGTTTTGTCCGATGCAGATGAGAACTGATTTGATGGCCTTCCTGGATAGAAGCAGTGTTCCCTCACTATGCTCAATATCATTCTACAGAGTTCTTAAAGGAATTTTTCTTGAGTTCCAGCTCAACTTTCCCATTTTTCCAGTGCTTTTCAAGTAAAGATTGATCTCCCTAACACACTAGGAATTTCAAAAATTTCATGTAGCTTTGATGAAAAGCAAACAAAAATTTAAGTTCACATTGAGTCATGACATTTGACTTAAATAGAATGAAACTAGAGGGGTGCAAACTCACACAGATCAGGGGAAAAAAATTGAGAGAGAGGGAAATCTGGCATCTCAACAATGCCAGTTTTTGTGCATCACTTGAACAGATGTAATCACTCAAATGACAGTGTTTCAGTAGGTCCAAAGTACCTTTGTGAGCATCTGACTTCTCAGTTCATAACTCGGTGCAGGGGGTGCTACTAAAAAGCAACTGGTTTAAACCCAGCTCTCTCACCTTGCCGTGGTAAATATTATGTAGGGGGTTTAATAATGACAAATACAGTCTGCGCTGGGCAGTGCAGGGAGGTACCTGCTGCTGACAGCTAGTTTCTAAATATTATAGAATACACTAGTACCCTGTTATTGTTTAGAAATCCACAAAAGTCACAGGTTTTGCACTCTTGAGTAATAATCATAGAATATATTCTGTACGTGGTAAAGGAATAATGTGGCTGAGTTATTCTTAAAGGAGCTCTGGGACAATTTTTTCTCTTATTTGGCCCGGAGTATATCTGTGCTGCCATCACCAATTCAGTGTAATTAATTAGTTTCTCATTAGCTATTCTTGTTTTTAAAGTACTTTTAGTTAATTATAATCTGTTATCACACAATTCAAAATACATACTTAGAGRGAAGGCTGAGAAGAATTAGAACTTCCTAAATAACTTTTATTTGTTTTCTATAAATGGATTCTTTTTAAAATCTCCTACCACACTCCAGATCTACTCCAGATTGCCTAAGAGTAGAATTTAGTTCCTTATCTTTGAAATCCTCTTGATTGTCTAAGGGGATTCTTTACAATATTGCTTTAATATTTTTTTCACTGAATTGCCTTTAAAGAATGCGTATTAGCTAAATCTACCCATTGAAACAACTGTTCAATGTACATTTGATGTGATTACATTCTGCATATCTTTTTCCTTGCTTGATATTGCAGATCTCTGCTTTTCCAGCAGTGAGGTCTCCACAGCATGCACTCTATTTATGAAATTTATTAGCACTGGGGCATAGAGTTTCCACATAGCTATAGTTAGACTATGCCATTGCCTTTCTCCAACTAACCAGCACTCCTGTTTGGAATATGGGGACCTAAAATGTGCATTTTCTTGTGCAGTGCTCTGCACTTCATTTATAGAGGCAGGGAGACCTTTCGAATACTGGAAGTTTATGTCAGAGCAAAAGCTTTCATTTGAAAGAAGAAAAAACAAAACAAAGCAGATTCTTTTCCATTTGATTTCCTTCCAAAACCCCTGTAAAGTTCAGTATTTGCCCCAGATATCCTACCCAGTGGCAGAATTCCACTCTCAGGAGCTGAGCATGTCCTCTGTTCCCAGGTATTGCTTGTGCTTGCTGAACATTGGGTCTAGGAAAATACCATTTATTGAATTATACTACACTGGCCCTATTTCTCCTTGAGCTCACAAATAAATGATAATGAATATAATCACAGCTATGCTTGAAGTCTTTTAGGCTGGCATCCAATAAATTAGTAATGTTAGATATGGCCTTTATCAGCATGGCTTCAGTTTGCAACTGACTGGGCTTCCTTTATCTCCTGCTAAATCTACTTTCTTATTTTTTACAGATGGATCCACATGAAAATATTTTGTTGAGCACACTTGAAATAAAAAATGAGATGGCTGCCTCCGAAGCTGTGATGGGGCTTGGGGACCCTAGGAGCACCATGCTGGCCTATGACACTTCGAGCATCCAGTACCGGAAAGCCGGTTTGCCCAGACACAGCTTCGGCCGCAACGCCCTGGAGCGACACGTGGCACAGAAGAAAAGCAGGCTACGGAGACGTGCATCCCAGCTGAAAATCACCATCCCTGACTTGACTGATGTAAATGCCATAGACCGATGGTCTCGCATATTCTTCCCTGTTGTTTTTTCCTTCTTCAATATTGTCTATTGGCTTTACTATGTGAACTAAGAAACAAAGCCACACAGGAAGCAAGAACTGGATTTCTCTTCAAATAGGTTGTACAGCCAAAAGTGGGACTTAGAAAAATTCTATTCAGGACAAAAAGTTATTTTAAAACACCTTAGTTGCTGGCCCACTCTATGGTCTACTTTTATAATGGTTTGGTTGTATCTGCTAAACCATATATATGTTAAGTTGCAGTATGGACATATCCCCTTATCAAAATATAAGAGCATTTTGAGTGTAAAGGCAAATTGGGTTTTTTAAAATCACTTGTCTCATTGTCTCTCACTCTTTTTTTTTTCCTTTTTTTTTTAATGGCCATTTGAGTTTAGTGGTACAAATTATGGAGCAGCATTTGAGAAACAAGTTTTAATTTCAACAGCAGTATATGCCATTCCTAGGGAAACTGCATATCCAAGGCATGCATCTACACTGAAGAGAGTGTACTGAGTTATCATGCTTATGGAACACACACATTTTACTTTTTAAATGTGTAAACTTGAAAAGTAGTGCCTATCATCTTTCCAAGATGATCATAGTCAGAGGTTTCCCAACCATATTCAGGAATTTCCTTTTATTTACTGAAAGAACTAGACCTTTGACTGATAATATTGAGGTTGGCTGTTTGCACAGAAGCTGAAGCAAGAAGCACTAGTTTTGTTTGTATTTTAAAGAGAGAACATATGCTCACAGTCACAGTGACTGTGTTTGGAATCAATAGAGGAATGTAGGGACGATATAAAAATGCATCAGCACTGAATGGGTAGATGCTGCTGGGTCATGTTGGGGAAGGGGAATCATCTGTCCAAAGTGCCAAAATTGGTTGCCCAAATAGTAATTCTGTAGATGGCTGAAGAAAACCAGTGGTGCACTGCCTTTCTCTAGGGCAGGGAGAGCGACAGCACAATTACAAAGTGCAGGGGCAAGGAGACAGGAGGCTACATACACATAAAAGTGTGTGTATATATATAGATATATAGATATATATATACACTGTGCAGATGAATGTTGTCAGTTGTACATACCTTAGTCTGAAATAGTCATGTGGAGCTGTGTGATTTCTTCCAAGTCTGCATCTTTCCAGCATTATGCTTCGTGCTGTTGGTTAAAGGTTCTGTACCTCTTTCAGCAGTTGAGATCTGAGCATATGTATTTCTGTACAAGTACTGACAGAGTGTTTTCTCAGTCTGGATTATGCAATACCATTTCACTTTTTGTTTTCCTTAATGCACTATTCTAAAGGAAAGAAATTGGTCACAAYCACTTTAAGAGTTTAAGTACATTCTTGAATGTTTCCTGCTTTATGGTGATTTCCACTGAAAAACTAGAAAATTTCAGTTTTTCTTTGGGGAACTCCTTGAATTAAAAAGTTTTTTTSATTCCTTTGAGCTTTATTTTTACAGGCAAAATAGAATAGGAAAAAAAATTAGACAAAATTTTGTCACTTATTCCACTGTGGAACTTCTTTTCTAATGAAAACAGCAGCCACAAGGACTGTATAAAAACTAAAAATTCTTGATGGCTTTTGCTAGCTCAGATCCCCAATATTGTTTAACACAATGTTTCAAGAAGCAAAAGCCACATCTGTTGCATCCATACTACCTCTCATCCGTGTACAAATTTTTGAAAGAAACTAGAGAGTAGAAGGGTTTTTCAGGGTACTAAAAAATTTCTTTAGAATATTTTTCATAAAATATTTTTTAAATTTTTTTGTTCTTACTTTAAAAGAGTAATTTTCTTACAAGTTTATGTCTTTATTTTTGTCTTTCTCTTCTTCCCCCCTCTCCCCCCCCCTACTTGACAGTGAATGATAGTAATAGGAGGAGAATAGTTCTGGGAACTAATAGTAAATATTCTGACTCTTTTTTTTGAGCACTTCATATGCTTATTTCTGGTTCAAATGGGAGAAAATAGTTTTGGAGCCTGAGATTGGATTTGCAATACACCCTACCTGCCAGGAAGTTGTGTACATTCACACACTGCCTCCAGGCTCAGACTATATGTAGAGACAAGTTTTCCTCATGCAATTAGCTTTCCAAGTCAAAATTTTGCTCTTTGTTCACATACTTAATTTGTGACTGCATTTCATGCATAATGGAATAACCTTTGTAGATGCACTTGGGATTTCAGCTGATAGGTATGAGTCACGTTGGAATTTTTTTCCCAATTTTAAGAAATGGAGCCACATCAAAATTCAGTATTTCTCTTCAAAGTCTGTTCTTTAAAAATGGTATTAATTATCCTAAATGAAAGCAGTCTTATAGTATTCTTCTGTACAAGCTTTTCTTTCATTTCAGAAATTGCTGCCAGCTCCTTTTTTTATTTCACAGAAGAAGAGTGTGACTGCAGGGAGCTCACAGCCTGTCTGTGGTTGATACACATCAAATATAAAACCTTACAGGGAATATGTTGGCTCTCTGCATTGATAACTGCTTCAGCTATTACAAAAACCACAGAGATCGAATCCTGGAACTGCACATTCACTTTTCTGAAGCTAAAGTACAAGCCATAATACTCTCTGATGTTGCTATTCAGAGGGTGAAAGAAAATGTTTGGTTTCTGCTCAGGTGTCACTAGGAAAGATAAATTATCTGTGGGGAAGAAGCACTTTTGCTATGTCCTTCTGGCTATTAATGTGATGTATAAAATTAGTGAAAGAGAAAGATTCTATCATTTTGTACTAAGGCTTAACACTGTGATATAAAAAGATGGGGGTGAGAAAGGTTGGTGAGGCAYTGTCAAGGAAAAAGCATAACTCGAGCCCAAGGTGAGCACTTACTCCTGAGATACTTGAGTGAAAGTGAGAAATGATGCCAATGTACTTGAGATACCGGGTTTGCTATGTGTGCTACCCTCCAGGTAAACTAGAATAAATTTGCTTTTACCTTAGAATTGACCGGAAATGAATATTCTAGATCTTTTTAATCATGTTAATTGTTGTTGGTTTCAATAAACAAAATAGCAAAGTTAATAATTTAGATAAAACTTGTAATATAATTATAGCTGCACATTTTATTGTTCATTAGAAATAATAGCCAGCAATTAAGGTGTTTTTCATCTTTGTTAAATTCATGGGTGAATTATGACTATAACATGGCACAGTTTTAATGAAATCTTTGAGATCAATCTGTAAATATATACTGTACATGACTGCTAGTAAGTATGATACACATTTTCAGAACTGAAAATTCATGCAACATATTTCTGTGTTTGCATAAGGAATGTTATGTTTCTCTCCTATCGCAGTTCAATGACTGGGAAGAAAGACTCAAGCAATGACATTGTGACCATTTCTTTTCTCATTGCCAGGGGAGCAAAACAGAGTCCTAGATAACAGCATGTGGCAGAGTTCTTCAGAGAGTTCTTACATTTTAATAAAAAGGACATAAAATCTGTAAGGTACAAAAGCACAATGCACAGAGAAAATGAGTGGTGGTCTTACACCTGGGCAAAATATCCTATTTATTTCAGAAAAACATGCATTAAAATTAAACCTCAATTAATTTTCACTATAATTATTAGACTGTGCTCCAGTCTTATAACACAGTGCTAAACATAAGTGAACGGATGTGAAACATTTTCCAACTGTATGTGCATATGGACATACCCGCAAATGTCTGTATGGACATATGCGTGTATATATACACGTGCTGAGTATATATATGCGCACACATTCCCATGTTGGTGTGTTAAAGGAATAAGCTAATAATAGTTTTGTTTCCACCATCAACTGATGTATGAATATATTTTTGAGAAAAAAAAAAAAGATTAATGTATTTAGAAAAAAACCAAACAACATACTATACAGGGTAACTGGGCATTTCTATATCAGCAGATCAATGCTTATGATTCGTATGGAGCATTGCACCATTTGACATGATGATAGTACTGTACCTCCTTGCATCTGGAATTAGACTAGTCCTCTCATTGCTTGCCTATTTCTTCTCTCTTTTTATAACAGCATTGTCCACTAGTAAGTTTTCAAAACCAACAAATTCCTTAGGGAAGCAAGATTTTAAAAAAGGCAAAAATAGTAACTATTTCTAGAAAATAATCTAGGGTGGGATGGCCAGGGTACAATACTATATCAGTAGTGATCATAACATTTTGGTATGTGTACATAGAACATACAATGTGAGAAACCATAACTTAAGCTGAACATGTGTAAATATTATCAGATTTCTTAAACATTTTTAACTTCTAATTTGTACTTTATGGTAAGGCAAAAAGCTAATTCTACTTATGGTTTAGGTTAATGTGTCCTAAAATTATGTAAATAATTAAATAAGCTGTAAATGAGCAGTCGATAGATACAGTATTTGTTTAGTGACTTTTTTTTACTAAGTACAATAATTGCAGTGCTCTAGCAGAGTAATTTAAACACCCTTTTGCATAAACAGATTTGGACTCCAGATATAAAATAGTACAGGAAGTGCTGTAGTGTAAAATAGCCACCGTGGCAACGTTCCTGCTGGCATAGTTGATTCTTTTGTATGGTCAAAATGTTCAGGCCACACACTCAGTACTCAAATTAGCCAAAACAAACAGGGCCTAGTTTTCACTTAAAATAAGGTACCTTTATGTTGCTCCAGTGAGTGGAGAGGTGAAGGCGTCCAGGGTAAGTGAGAATTCAGCTGTTGGCGATTTCATTACAGAAGCCTGCATATTGCATCTGTCTGATTCTGAAATCTGTATCTCTTATGGTATCTAATAGTAGACTTATATTTTTCTTTAAAAAAACCCCCAGGGTGTTTGACTGTCGTCAGATAGCGTAGTCCCCCAAAGCCAAAGAATCTTCACTTCAGAAATTGTTTAAAAGGGAAAGTTAAAAAGTCACTGCTTAACACCAAAGGTAAAGCTTAGTAAAATGCACTAGGAACTTTGTCTAAATTTTTAAGAAGCAAATGGAATGTTGTTGATCAAAAGGACTGCCCTATTCTACTTTGTAAAAATAGTAATAATTTAAATATCCATTATATAAAATTGAAATGTATCATCTCTACAAGAATATGCAACACTAGCACTTCATAAATGTAAAATTATTTTTTTTGTGAGTGCTTTGACAAAAAAAATGAAACTTAAATGATGAAAAATCTCACCTCTACTTTCATACTAAGGCTTGTATTTTTTTAATGTTTTTCAGGTCATCTATTCCAATTTGATAGCATTTTGTATGTTTTCACTGTTCCTATCATTTGCCAGATACTCATCAGGCTGTATGGTTCATGGTCTGTCCTGTTACTTTCAGTTGAAGACAAAAAGAACATTTGAAACATGATTCATTCTGACAAACTGCCTATGATTTGACTTCTATCATGTTTTTATTGGCATGGGTGTTTAAATGGTTCTGTTAGTACTGTCTTTGCACAGTTCTGAGTTATCTTTTTTACTTAGTATTATTTATTTCACAATGTAGTAATCATCAGCCTTACTAATGACCTTGTAGCCTTTCTTATATGCACATAATGCACATTTTCCAATGGCTAGAAAATGCAAAATACTAGTGGATATCATTGCATCAGATCTTCATGTCTTTCTCAAAAGGACTGCTAACCTCTGGGATATATGAGGTAGTAAAATGATGATTGTAAATGAGTAGCACATAAGAGATATTTTCTTGAATTTAAAATTATTGCAGCCAGATTCAGCATGTAAATATATAATAATGTTGGCTAGTGTGTAATTCTTGAATTAAAAAATATAAATAAAGAAAACCTAAAATATGTATATGTAGTTGTGTTGTGTTGGGCAGGCTCTTTTCTCAAAGCTGCAGTTTTCAGTTCTCATCTGAAGTGAATATCTCTGAGTTTGGGTCAGAAAGGGACTCAGAAGTTGGGTGTTGAGGCACCTGAAATGCAGGTGTAGGATGGGAAGGGGGAACCATATCATGGTGTTAATTTGCCTGTGCAGCCCTTGGGGGACTTGAATGTCTAGGGAGTGTAAGCAATGTACAGTGAGAAGCCTGGTGCTGGTCAGTAARGAAATGCTAAGAGGAGGTGGAAGAGCTGAAAAATCTCAGAAGTTCAGTAATGCCTCGTCAGAGTCAACTCTTGTGAATCTGTTACTGATGGTGAGTTGCTGCCRTTCCCCTTACAGAAATATGGAAGGGTCTGTTTGCAGAGGGATGGTATTTCCTTTTACAGAAAACAGTCTAAATGGTCTTAAATCTGAATATGGGGACTTGAGATGTGGAAGTCCTAAGTTTCATTCCTTCCTCTTCCTACTTATCAGCTAACAGGAGAGATTCTGGATGACCAAATTTTTGTCCCTTTCAGGATGGTGGATTTAGGAGATTTTCCTATTGGACTGGTTCATTTGAAGAACAATTCAAGGTGAGCAGAGCAGAGGAGAGAGCAGTCAGGCGTGGTCATGAGAGGCTCTGACTGCTTTGGACAGGGCCATAGCAAGGATCAGAAGCTGGGTCTCTCATTGTGCTCCCAAGATGTAAAATGTCCACTAATACAGGTCTGGTTTTGCTGCTTCTTTCTGTCTTAGTGGAATCTTGAGCCTTAAATGTACTTCAGACTTACACTTGTTTGCTGGCTTTGCTGAGTGAACAGTTCATGTCTATTGGTTTTTCTTGTTCTCTGCTGCCCCAGCTCTAATAAAAGGAAATACATAGTTGTGTTTCCAAACCCCAAGTATCACTACATGGGGGATATTACAGGTTGTTTATTGGTAGCTTTAGCTGCACATTCCCGCAGTTGATTCTTTGGCTGACCCAACTAGGGGGAGCAGATGGAGTACCAGAAAAGGGAACAAATGGCTGTCAGACAAAAGGCCGCCAAAGGCTAAAACTGCCAAATTCTCATTTTTGTCTGGAAATGCAGACAGCAGTTGGTAATTCCTTTTGAAGCTGTCCACCTGGCTATTCTCTGTACCAGCCCCACAACAGCACTGCTTTAATGACTGATCTGTTCTGTCTCTCTTTTCTGTGGATAAAGGGCATCAGTCCTGCAGAGAAAGAGCAGAGGTTGAAGATGGGAAGACCTGAGTCTTACAGCTGGTACTGAGATGAGGAGCTGCTGGGCGCAGGATGCTGACTCTGCCAGGAGACATAGAACATGAGAAGTAAAATATTCCAGACTGTTAAGGAAAGCTCAAATATGACTTGCTTCCCTCACTGTTTAAAATATCACATCTTCCTCTGAAGCTTCTGAAAAGGAGAGCAAAGTTCTGAAAAAAGACTGAAATGTCAGCACAGTTACTTTGTTACAACTCTGCGATATACTGTTGCCCCTTATTTTTGAGATTATTAAAAGCTAGTAAGCAAAGTATTTCAACTTTAAGACTGGTTCATGATTTTAGAGACTAAAAGTAATTATATTAATTGGTGAGTATCATTTCCAAATCAAAAATGTCTATCTACTATTTCACTTGTCTGTGTTTATAAATGCATTTTATGTTATCACATCATGATAGGAGTTATATCAAATCGACTGGCACAAAAATAAGGCTAGTACTATAGGGTATTTGAATAATTTATGTCCTTTACTCTGAGTTTTAACACTTCATTATGTGTAACATGGCCTCTCCTTCATTCAATTTACTAGACTGCAAGTTAGAAACTTTAATAGCAACTCCTTATGGGTAAATTGCACTGTTGAATATATCTTGATAATCTAAAATTAAGAAAACGAGAGAAATTATTGGACATCACAGTTCTTAATCTATAAAAGGAAAATCAGTATTTTAAAGAATGAAATTATGCATCTGCCAAATACTGAACAGCTGTGAAAAAGTGAAATAATGGGAACTGGCATCTAACACATTGTAACTGCTGCATATTAAATACTGGTAACATTACAACTACATAGCAAGTATGTTCACTAACATAAATCCTGTGGTTATCAAAATTAATGACCAGCATGGCATTATTAATTCATAATGCTTGTTATTCTCGAGGGATTTCTGGAGCAACTCATTTATTATGGTGTTCATATGAGTCTAGTCAAGGGATATATTTATAAAAAAAATGATGGTTATGTCAAGAAATGTGGGTTGGCTATTCAGGTGATGAAAATTGCTTATATAAAAGGAGATGTGCTGCCCTTGGCTGAGACTCTGAGCCGGGTTTTCTGGGGAGAGGGGAAGTGCTTGTTTTAATGTTAGGGCAAAACTTTTGAATACATCTTATTCTTGGTACAAAAGTATTTTTTTTCTCTTTCTGACAGATTGTCAGAGCTGACATACTGCATTCATTCTGGCACTCTAATGACTAAGGGCATGCTTCCAGCTGAGACCACTTTTTAAAAATTTTCTCTGTTTTGGAAAGAATATAGCCAAGGAAACAAAGCTTGCTCAGGTTCCCTTACAAACACTTTAAAAACTAAATCGTGTAAATGATTTTTGGTTTTGATGCTGTTTTGTTTTCAGATAGGACTTGACTAGAGCTCTGTGTATAACTGTGGGTATTTATGGTCACACATACTCACRTTTCTGAGCTTGGTTGATACATCTGAAGTCTGCTGCTTTCTAAGCCCACATGAAACTGGACTGTGACCTTTGAGTCTCATTGTTAAATGTTCCCAAAGATCTTTTCTGAAGAATCTGACTAATCATGTCAGTCTTTAATCTTCAACCCTTTGTTGAAATTTCATGGCATTGATGCTTATGAAGGTGCTGTGAAGAGACATTACAGGCAAGCACAGGAGTGCAATGTCATGCAGGAGACAGGGGATGAAGTCCTGTCGTATGCTCTTTGACAGTAGCAAAAAGGGCAAGATGTGCAGTGATAAAACCACAGCACAAAAGCTAATTTGGTCATGGTAGGGTCAGTGCAGTTCCATTACTGAGGGTGATATTTCCACTTCTGTGTCATGCAAAGAAATTGTTTCTTCAGGGGAGAAGACACTGACAGGAGAAAGGATGTGGATAATAAACAGATCGAAGCCTACAAGTCAGGACAGCAAGATTTATCTGCAAGATTTGCAGACAAATTGGATTGGTTTTGATCTGCTTCTGTGTTTTAGATTATGAAAAATCAAGGCTTTTTTATTGCTGCTGTCATTAGTCATCATTCAAAAGATATCTGAATTAGAAATATGTGTCAAACAGAAAAAAAATTTCTGGACAGAAAAAGGGAAAAAAGAAAAGAAAAAAAAAAAAAAAGAGTGTGGGGAAATCTAGCCAACTCCCTCCCATTCTCCCAAGCAGCCACAAAGTGCAACCTGCATCATCTAATTTATTTTCTTCTTTTTTCTCCCACTCATAACATATTTAAAAATTAGAAAGTTTTAAGACTGTAGGAAGGACAAACTTTTTCTTTCTCCTTCCCCAACTTTAATTTTAATATTTTCTTTCTTAGACAAGTTTGGAGATTTAGCGTGAAGGCATTGCCTAATTCCAGCAAAAAATATAAGCCTTAATTGGTTTTGGAAGGGTCTCTAGATCTCTTTAAGAAAGGTTAAGCATTATTTATTTGCCTTCATTACTACCCAAGCAATGTGAACAGGTTTGGCATTCAAACTAGTTAAGGATGAGACAAACAGGCAGGGGGAAATTTTTCAATGAGATCCAGACAAAAGGAAGAAACAAAAAACCAGAAAGGACAGGCAGATGAAAAGTAAAGGTTGTTTCCTCACTCACGCTGTAMGATCTTAAAGTAAATACTACCTGTTCCTCTGGCATAACATGTTTCCCTGGCTTTTAACTGCAGTCGAGCTATCCATCACCTGGGTTTTCCCATTTCAGATTGCTTACAGGAAAGTGATATGAGGTAATAGCTCCTGGTGTTGATGAAAGGAAAGGATGTACAGCATCCAAATCCTTACATTTTCCCTAGATGTGTATTTTACATTTGACAACACTTGAAAACAAATACCAAATCCTGCTCCCTTTACTCTGCCCAAAGGATTTCAGAAGGTGTTAAGCACCCATTTCCATTTACTGTGCACACCCTGAGAAATATTTGAGTGGTTGTATCAATGGAGGAGGGGAGGGAAGAATTTTCTCCTTTAAAAACTGAGATAACAAGACAAATCTGTTGCCCTGTAAATGAAAATATTTTGCTTAGATTTTGCAAGCACTCATGCATATTGCTGAAATAGAAACTACACTTTATGCAAAATATATACACTGCTGAGAAGAGAGTTGGCTTTGTTCATTTCTGCAAGAATTAAAGTGACTTATTTAATTCTAACGAAACAGAATGATATGGACATTGGAAAATAAAAAAAGTCAAACTGTAATTCCCCTGCACCATTCTTTAGCAGAGGCAGAATGCCTCTTGTTAGATTGTGTGTTTGAGACCCAGCTCTGAAAGAGGATGACAATTGTGTGCAAGCACTCATGCTTTGGTAGGAGGAATTAAATTAAGATTACCAAAGCTTTTGCATATTGTGAATTTGGAAAGAAGTTCTGGGATTTCCAAACACATTTGTTTGATAGACAGTAAGCCTGCTATCAGATTGGGATTTGCCTCAGGTTTGCATCCCATATGGCATCCCCCTTCTTCTCTCCTAGACACTTTACCTCAACTATTGTTGCATTAGATGTTAAGTATCACATTAATAGTATTGTTATACCTGTGCCTTAATTATATCATTAATTGATAAGTGCATAACATTAATAATTATAACATTARTTGATAACTTCAAAGTATTATGTAACTAGAGCACTTTGTTACTGTTATTTTGAAGGAACAAGTGACAGAATGGGAGAACGTTAAGTGAAACTCATCATGTTAATAAGATCTTTAATAATTTCTGTCATCAAAGGCTTGTAAGAAATTAGGATATAAAAATGAAGTTTCCAGGCCTTGAAAAGCAATGGGTTAACCTAAGTTTTCATTAATTGCAAAGTGTGCAGATCCCTGGACTGAATGGACATGCTAAATACGCCCTTGTGTTTTGGAAAAGAGCACGTTTAATCTGCTTATCATTCCCCATACTCTGTGCAGGTTGTTAGGTATCAGTCCCTGGTAGCTATGAACAGAGCAAAGAGACACACACAGTCTACCTGCAAGGACCATGTGAAACAATGAAGTAACAGATACATCACAAATAAAGAGCGCCTTTGTAGACAGCTGGGGCCTAATTAATTTGCAGCACAGCTGAGGAAGGCAGAGCCCTTGGCCCTGCAGGTATCACTGGATTTTGTTACTGCACCAATTACGATAAAGCATTGCCAGCACAAACAGCAGAAAGGCATTTGCTGTGCACTTGGAGAAAAGGGTTGCTCGTTATTAGTCTGCTGAAAAAGTGTATTGTGATCCTTTGTTATTTGTTTTCTTTATTTTAAGTTCTTACTGTAGAGCAGCAGGAGATTTTCTGTTTTGGCTTTTTCCTTTCTGGTGACYAACAAACTGATCTCCCCACTGTTCCTGTCTGATTCCAAATAAGTGAGATCCTCAACATGATGTTCCTATAAGACAAGTAGACCAACATTCCTTATTTCATTGGAACCAGCTCCTTTTCTGACTCCTACGGTTTATTATGGTTAGTCCATTATAGATTACATGATGTCTCCAGGAACCTGTTCTATACTTGAAATATCACAAGACTGCTGTCACACATAATGCTGCAGAGAGCTGCTGAATTTATATCCACTAAAAATGTGTTTTATGTTGCAGAGTGACCCACTTTAACTTTGATGCATAAATGGGTTGGTTTTTCTTTTAAGTATTACCTGTTATCATCTGTTTGTCCACAGACTTAACTTGCTCAGAAAAGGCCCTTGGAAAATCTGTTATTCGTGCTTGGTGTATTGTGTGATTATCATTACTTTATAAAACTTGGACATACTTCCAAATTCCCCCAGAGCCAAAGCAAGCAAAGGGCAATTTTGTCTGCCAGCCCATGTAAATTCTATCAGACTACATAAACAGACAATAGTGGCAGATTGGCTCCTGGAGCTCATGGTTTCCTCTGCTCCTAAGCAGTTTGCACAGCAAATAGACAGAAAAGACTGTGAAGCACAAGTTATCCTAAAATATAGATAATGGCAGTTTACTTGTATAGTTTCCAAATATGCCCTATGGGACCGTTTTAAAAGCTTTTTGCCTTTTTTTATGAGAATAAGAATCCTTCAAATTTCACCCTATTTTTAACAAAATTTTAAAAACCAAACATAAGTCTCTGTTTCCATGTTAAATTTTCACCCTCTTAGAGGGGAGAAAGGGAGCAGTCTTAGGCTTAAAATGCCTCCAGGACACTATGTACTATAAACCATTATCTGCAAGAAGTATGTCCACAGGAATTCTGCCATAAAGCTTACTTATAATAAAAAAATATAGAGTAAGACATTTATGCTATTAATTGATATGGCTTCTTGACAGGGCTAAATAGCTGATAATATATTCCACTCAGTAGAAATTTATAAGTGAACATAGGGAAGAAGAAAGGTAAGAAAATCTGAAAATTTTCTGGTTCGATTTTTTTCTAAATCACCTTAAGATGGTCAAAAATGGTAACTAGCAATTTTATTCCTTTGAGGCCAAAAACATCTCCTTGGTCCTAAGTGATTGCACACAATCTAAGAAGTTAGAGTAGATGATTGCTGTAGGTCCCTTCTAACTTAAATATTCTATTCTATTCAGTTCAATTCAATTCAATTCATTTTTGCCCTGAGAAAATGGCATGGTATCCACTGGTCCTGAAAACCATGGAACTGATGTACAGTGATAATGAACTGTTCTGGGCCATAAACTCAATTTCCACTCTTGGACAGGCAGAGGTGGGTGATGGAAGTTCTCTTCCTCCAGATGTCTTGGCTTCATGTATTATATTTAGTTGAATGTTAGGCTATGTTACAGTATAAGGGTATCTAACAAAGAATTCTACAATACTATCGATTCACACACCCAAAGTTCAAAGTTCTGCAGATAGAATGCAAGACGGCAGGCAGAGGTTGGATCTCTGGACAATTCACATCTGTGTGCCTGCCTTTTTGCTTGTGGGGTTGTCAGCGTTCATTCGTGCTTGATAGGGTTTCACAGTCTTCGCTGGAAGCCATCTAAGTTGACAACCTGCAGAAACACAACCTAACCTTTGCAGCAGTAAATATCAAGCTGTCCCAGCTCTTACCCCTTCTTCTTCTCTTGGAGACCTTCTTTAGAGAATAATAATCTGTCTTTTTAAAACAGAAGAGAATTGTGGAGTTGCTCAAGGAATCCAGGGGAAGGACTCCTCACTATCTCCAAATGCTCCTGCTGTTTCACTGTTCAAAAGAAAGAATATCATATATCCCAACGTTTTAATTTAAAATTTCAAACTCAGAAGGGTTATCCTGATCTTTTTACAACATCATGTGTCCTGTCTCCTGATTTTTAAAATAGATTTAAATAAGTTGTGTCTGTTACCAGCAAAGCACAGGAAGAGTTGCATTCAATTGAATTTAAAACACATTTTCAAAATGCAAGGTCTAAATAARGTTTGTTCATGTGAAGTCCTGAAGGAGTACTTAAAGTACATACTAAGCCATATTCTCTAACAAATACTTTTCTTGCTCAGGCAATTTGCTAAACTTGCCCTTTCTGTGCTTGCATTAAAAAACCTGTTAATGTAGTGGTGTTTGCAACTTTCTTTTGACTTTAGAGTATTTTAGGGAGAAGATATACACAAGTGAGGGTCACAGAAATGTTCATACATATCACCATTTCAAATGAAGTTAGTGAAATGTCAAGAGTCTGGGGCAAAAAGTTTTGAGGCTTTAAAATTTGAACCTTGTAGGCTGTGTGAAGTCTGGAAGCTAATAAGCTCTACTTGACCAGCTGGACCTCAGGAAAGTTCATGCATAACCTGGAGGTTCATAAATAATCAAAAAAGTTTTTTTAAAGCTGATTTTAATGAAGAACCAGAGTGTTCATGGGTTAGATTTTGAATGGTAAAGGTTAATGTAGACTGTTATTACTGACTGTTATTTGTCCTTATTTGGGCTACTCCTGGATAGGAAAATAGTTCAACAATCTAATTAGAAGTCTTGTCAGACTTGGAAACAACAGAATTTCTTGACTAGGTCAGATGATTCCACAGAAGGTATTTTAAATAGTCCAGAAGGATATTAAAAAGGACTCTTTTCACTACTGTAAAAGAGAATAAAAATATGAATTTTGGGTTCATACTCACACTTCTGCTGGGAGCAGTAGTTTCCTACCATTGGAAAGCATCAGCTTTGCAGAAGGTGGCCTGGGAGACCTGGGGACAATCAGCTGAGTGCAGGTCTGTGGTGTGACCTTGCAACTGTGACACCAGTTGTATGTTGGGTAGTACTAGCAAGACTTGAGGCAGCAGTTAAAGGGGAAAGTCTCTCTTGGCATATGATGGCTGTGTTTAAACTACACACAGAGGTCAAAAAGTCCTCTTTAAAACAACAAACAAAAACAAACAAACAAAAAAGGGGTGGTATGTTTTGTATTTACAGTGTCACATTACTGTAGCATACGAGGAATAACTGGGAGAAAACATTTATTTTTGACTAGACTATCTCTTTACTCAATTTTGTGGAAATCTGAAATGAATGTCATCCCAATACTAAGAAAATGAAGTATCTAGAACAGTTCATATTATTTGAAGAAATAAGCTACATTTAAGGAAAAACTCTGAGTTCAAGCATTTAGTCCCATTACATGAAACAAAAGCCTACTTATCTGCAAAAGTGTGAATCAGATCCTTAAGCACTGTGCATTTTCTGGGGATTTAGGCTTTAAATTTCAAGCTAATTTTTTCATACAAGCAACACATTGCTTTGTGATTTGCTCTTGTTTTGGCAGAAGCTGCATGAAAGAATAAATTTTTACTTGTTTTTTCAGGCAGCTGCTGTCCTCCATCTTAATAACTGCTGTCTTAGCTACCTCTCAGGTCTCTTGTCTGTCAATATATTATCACAGAGTCATCAATTTTTAAGGATAGTAAGGGAAAAGCTGTACTTTCCCCAATTTTTATTCCATAAATTCATAAATGTACTTTTTGAATCCATATAAACTGGATCAATGCCATGTATTAGCAATAATCTCCATAATTCAATTTGTGTGAAGTCGCTTCTCATTTTGGTTTGAATTTGGATCCTAGTCATTTTGTTACAACAAAGAGTAAATATTGCTGTTAAGCTTTCTCATAATACTCATAATTTTATAAATCTCTGTTGTATCTCCCTTTCTTTTATCTCTTTACCTGACTAATGATGCCACTAGTTTTAGAACATGAAAAGAAAGATCTCTGACTCTCGCCTGTACATTCAGCAGTTGGTTGTATTAGAAGTGTTAACAGAGGTATCACAAACAATGCCAGTTATAGGAGTGCTATTATTTAGGAAGCTGAAAACAAAAAGCAAATAACCTTATGGCAGCCACAGCATTTTAGCAGCATCCTTATCTTCATTAGCTTTAAAGTATTTGCTTTAGAAAATTATTGATCATTTGTGATGGTCTGAGCCACTCCGTATATGAAATTGTGGGACACAAATATGCAGTGAAGAGATCCTTGGGACTGTAGTCACATGAATATCCTGGTGACTAGGAGAGAGGAGGCTGAAACGGTCAGATGGCTCAGTCCAGGGGGTGTTGCGCCAACTGAGGTGTCAATTTTTATTCATTAAGGGAGAAACCTTTTTTTAATGCTTTCAGCTAATTTCTTGACACTGTTTTTTGAAAACTTATCTGCCAAAAGTGACACCAGTTCAGTTGCACTTCAGTTAGTGACAGCAGAAAAACTAGTTACTTTTACTTACTAATAGTCATGGGGGTTATAATAATGAAGAGTGGTGGATGAAAAACACAAGGGAAAAGGACAACATTAGACCAACTACATTTTCCTCCCCTTAAACTTATCCAATGAGGGAGATAAAACATACACTGTAAGTGGAAAGAAATCCAAAGGGAATTAAGGGGCAACAGAGTAGGTACCATTTTACTGGGGAGACATGAGAGAAGAAGCTATGGGGTGGGTGAAGGGCAAGTGTCAGAAGATGTGAGGCCATGGACTGGAAATAATGAATCTTATTAAGACACTGTGAATATTTCCTTGGAATTTCCCTGCTTTACCACTGTAATAGCGGCTCCCACTGCCCACTGGTGTTCTCTAGACTTTCCCTGTTACTTTTCTTAATTCCTTAAAGGTGCCACCTGTGCTCCTTGCCTGGGGTTTAGAAGGATGTTTGGGTCTTGGTTTGGCCTAAATGGGCCAGTGTGCTCCTCTACAAATCATTCCTTACCTGGAGCTGACTGTGCTTGGGCTCCCTGCAGCCCCAGGGAAAGGTTTATCCAGACCTTAAACAAATTGCCTTTCTATACTGGTTTGCAGGAGAGCTATATTCCATGAGACTGTGTTTGGATTTTGTCTATGATAATGTGAGTCCTCTGGGCCATAGGAAAAGTCTTCACAAATGGCAGGGAAGCCTGCCTGAAAAATAGAAGCTCTGTTAAAATTAGAGGCGTTTGACATTTGTTCTTTATTCTGAACGGAAACAAATTAAGACCATGAAAATTAAGTTTGTGAAAACATCAAAGAGCAACAATGGGCTGGCTGCTGGGAGCCCAAGGTTTGAGATGTTGTTCCTCCTGATTCATTAATGTCATGGGCAATGTTCCAAATCACCCTTCATTAGTTTGATGAATATTTAAAGAAGTATGGGAAATGGCACAAAATACCAATATTCCAGCGATTAGGACTTCAACCAAAGGTACAAGAGAGATGGATATTTGTCCCTGTTTTGTGTATATCCTTGCTCTGACTACAAGTCTCCATTATTCCAGCAGTTTTTCTCTGAATAACACTTCTTAATTATGTTTGTCTCTACAAAAATGGTTCACACGAACTTCATATGCTGAAAACATTTCTTTTGAAAATGTATCCATGTATTCTAATAGTGAAGAGCCATAAAGATTTCTGAGAATGCTTTGGAACACGTCACAGACAAACACTGACAAAATTCTGTAATGAAACTGTATTGGAAACAGGTCTAATCACACTATACTTCATCTCAAAAAAATACAGTATCTCTTGCACAGTGAGGTAACAAGTTAGTCCATTGATCTGCACCATGGTAAAAGATAAATAGAAGTTTGTTACTCATTCCATGTAAAAAGAATTCCTCCCTCAGATGTATGGCAAACGTACTTTTAAAAATTCACAGAAAACCTGATGTGCCTGCAAATGAATGCCTGACAGGCAAGAATAATGATCTCAATTCAATCCCATAGACTGTAGACATAACTGAATCCTCTGAGAAATCAAATATACAAACTCTGACTTTTAAAAAGCTAGATGTTTTTCCCTGAATCAAGCCAACAATATGCAAGAAGCAGCAGTATTTATCTATTTAAAAGCAGAGTGACAGAGAGAGACTCTGATCCTATGAGATAATAAAAAGTATTTTTTAAAATAAGGCTTCTATTTTTTCCAACCTTTTCTTTGTCTAAAGTATTTCTAGGAATTTATGCCTTCCTGACTAGATGGGCTCCTCTTGAAGAAAGTTGTTATTCGGTGTTGTCCGAGACTGAAATATTATAGTTTATGACTTAAACATCTTCATGAAGGACCTTTGCCTATTATACCAAAACTGTATTACGAAAGCTGCAGAGAAGATCACCATACYCTGAATAGGCCTTCTGACCGAGGCCCTGAACTGCTTGCTGATGGAGATAAGATAAACTCAGGTCTGGGGAGAAAAGAATACATTCACAGAGGAATCAAGCTTAGCACCTTCGGGGTGGAGACCACAGCCCCGGGGCTATCAGCTGCCAGGCTCAAACAGACCCTCGCACCAAAGGGTGTCGGGGAGAGAGGTTTTGGGTGTGTGGTGAAAAAGCCTCTGGTGAGAGGCAGTGAACGCCCATCCTCCGCTGTGCAGACCAGCTCAGCTGTGGGCCCCTGCACCCCGGGAAAAGCCGCATCCATGTGGAGGACAGCAGAGGAGGTGACATGGMCCATCAAAGGTCCCCCAAAGGAGTCCCCAGACCCTGCACCAGAGTACTGCAACATGATGCAACGGATCCACAGTGTTGCAAGGGACAGTGTCAAACTAGCCCCCTGCAAGGGAGGCACCTGGGTGTTCCCACCTGCCCAAAACATGTATCAATCCACTGGATTCTATACTTTACGGCATTGGCGGCGGCAGGTGGTGGGGGACTCTCACTACCCAGAAGACGAGATGGAGGGGAGCAACCAGATGTCATTGGGATCCCCAGAAGGGTGATATGTTTCTACCTAACCCCTGTCACCTCTTCCTGTCTCCCCAGGCCTCCCCACACACACTCCTTTTTCTATTTATTTCTTTTCTCTTTCTTTCTCTTTGCCTCTTTTACTATTAAATAAAATATCCCAATTTTTTGGCACCAATATCTAATCTCGTTTGGTTTTAATCATGTTTTTTGGGTATGTTTCAAACTTTTCTCAGTTTGATCTGCTTTATTCGCAGAGACTTAGTTTCCTCTACTATTCTGTGTTTAAACCGGATCATAATAGGTGTGCTGTAGAGAAATCAGAATGTAGTCCAAATTAAATTGGCAGTTTCTCATTTAGCCGCTATTTGGAGACAGCGGAAGTTAAATGTCAATGTATAGAGACTTCAAAGATACTGTCTTGATTTGTTTTATCTTATATGAATTTTTGCAGTCTACATAATTTTTTCATTCAAACAGCAGAATGGAAGACATTAGGAGCTGCATAGAGAAGGTAGGATAAAATACTTCTCTAAACACAGATTTTCAAATCGCTGCAAGTTGACAGATGCAATCACCTCAGTACCAGTCAGCACAGGGCACGATTACGAAAAGGATATAAATCTGTTGCCTCCACATTTCAGAACCGATGGATCAGGCTGTAATAGTGGCTCTCACACAGTGACCCTGAGGGACAATGGCTCAGCAAGACCTGGAGCCCTGATTTTGTAGTAGCCCACTTTATTGACTTACAAATTGATAATGTGAAATACTGAAGTCTCCCTGGGTTTTATTGGTTTTGCATGGTGCTTACTGAAACAGGCTGTGTGCAAGGTGCGAGCCTAACATCCTATGCATTGGATGCCCATTTTCATATGTGTTTAATATTTGTCTTATTTTTTTTGATTGTGACTTCAATAGTAAAATATTCAATATTTTACTATAAAATATTCAATTTTTTACAGTAAACTCTAGGCACAGAAGCAAGTTTTTTCTTTAGGAAAGCATATACATGATTGTATTAATAATACATAATTATTCTACAAGATACAAATTTAGATATGAAATCACAGTGGTAAACTTTTGCACATAAACATGATATACTCAAGAAATTTTTTCTCATCCAAACTAAGGAAGTAGTCTGACTCCAGTATTTAAATTCATAGTACAGCAATGCTGACAGGAGAAGAATGAAGTATTACATGTGCATTTCTGGAATATGTAACTGTTGAAAACTTCTTAAAAAAAAAAAAAAACAGAAAACCTGAGTTGTCCCACTTCACTTTGTGCATTTGGCTTTTATTTTTGTCGGAATTGTTTTGTTTGGTTTGTTTTACATATATGTAACTTCCTGCTTGTCTCATTTTAGAGACAATTTTAGGGGAAAAAYGCTCTGGAATGAACATTTCTTCTAAAGAAAACAGGTTTCGGTACTCCCTTCCCACTGACACGAAAGGAATTTCTTGGATGAAAGTGAAAAAAACTGTTTATTTAAAAAACAAAGTGCCCACAGGGCACGGGGAAAAAACTGTTAGATATTAAACCTCCTCGCTGTGGAGAAAGCTGGTGGCTTTAGAGTTCTTTCTTTAGCTGGCTCAGCTTCTCCCGAGGTCCGGAGCCGGGATGCGGTGTCCCCACGGCCTCCCCGCTGGTCTGCGCCATCCGGCTCCCACCGATGGTCTGGTTCTTGGACCAAATCTAAGCCAGACAGTTTCAGAAGAAACCACAGAAGTCACCGGAGAACTGCTATTGCAGTCTGGGGAAAACTTGCCTCGGCTAACAAAAACCAAGCTAGCTAAAAGCAAAAATATAACTCCCTTCCCGCCGCAAAGCTGAGAACACGGGAGAGTGAGTGCTCGAACACAACCCGCGCCAGAGCTCCCCCAGC
Source organism: Parotia lawesii (assembly GCA_003713295.1). Taxonomy (NCBI): domain Eukaryota; kingdom Metazoa; phylum Chordata; class Aves; order Passeriformes; family Paradisaeidae; genus Parotia; species Parotia lawesii. The sequence goes on along the minus strand of RAHM01000369.1, from coordinate 38,113 downwards.
TCTGACTACTCCCCTGGACTCAGCTTAAAGCTACAGGACCCATTTCTGGGCATAAAGCAGCCAATAGGAAAATACAGTATTATCATAAAATCACCCCAGGACACTGCTTTTCATCCAAGAATAGTTTGGAAACAATAATTATCCACCAGAAGACCTACAACTTCACATTCAAGTCTAGAGCTTTCATGGCATCAGTGTCCGAATAATGTTGATCCTAATGGCTACTTGGTGCTTTTGGATAGAGTAACTAAACTTCACAGGGAGGGGAAGGAGTACTGCCAAAACATTTTACGTGCTATCTCAGCAATGTGGAAGACTTGGCGTTTCCCACTGCCGTTTCTCATTCTCAAAGTACCATAAACATATGCTGAAGAAGTATGTCATCCACCTGAGAATAGTAGGACAATATAATATCAGTTCAACTCCTCTGGACTTTCTCATTAGTTTTTCTGAATTAAGTCACTATACTCGAAGAGAAACTAGTGCTGACCCAGGTAGTCAACACCAAAAGAGAGAGTGCCCCTTCCATTGTTGTTACCCAGATCTATCCCATCCCTCCATCATAATCTTTTCTAGTATTCCACAGAAATCCTCCTACCATCTCCCCATAGCCACAAACTTCTGTATTTCCAGAGAACAAATGATAAACTCTTCTAATTTTCAGATTTCTTGATTTGTCCCTGTWTTTAATCCAGGAAGCAGCACCAGGAAATGGGATGAGTATATTATTGCAGTTTAGCACCAATGTTTGCATTCACTCAATAAGTTCCTGAATTCCTGGAAGAGATGTGTTTTACGTACATCCTCTGCCATTTGGAGTGTGGGTGGAAGGCATACTTGAACTAAAGGTGTTAAAATGACACTATTAATGGTTTTTGCTGATGCTCGTTCTGTAAGAACAAAATAACTTCAACCAGTTAATTTTTTGTCTGCAAAAAAGTAGAAAATTTATTTGGTCCTTGAAAGGGCAAGTGTGTGTCTGTGTACAGATAGAAATCTATATATTTAAACAGACATACATAAAAGGAGTAGTTCATTGCACTGAGAAAGAAGGTGATTTAAATGATTTCTGTCGTATCCTTGTTTATTTTTCATGKTTTTTTAGAGTCCCTCTTTCCTAAGCTACTTAATTGAAACGGAAGAAGTAGAGGGGTCATGATGCCTCCTTTTTGCCACTCTGATCACTTCCAGCTGTGTGAAAAGAAACCTCCAGTGCACACATGTTTATGGACTGTACAGGCTGGTGAGTCTGCTTTGCCTGTAAGAATAGTGATAGGACACTTATTCTCAGTGACATTAATTCTCAGTGCTTCCTCACTCTCTTTTCCCTATTACTTAATTCGGGCTACAGGAATGACACAATAATGATTCTGATAGAAGGCCCAGAAAAAGATAAACTGGAAAAAAAATTGCTGGTGCTATAACTAGATCATTTCTTCTATTTGTTTCATATAAAAATTAGATTTCCTTTATGTAGTCCATGACCAAAAACTGTGCTGAGCTGCTTACATGGTCCTGTTGTCAAACACAAGCTGGAGGTCCAGGTAAGCAGAAGACAAGATTTTGGTGTGAAACAACAAATAAACCAAGTTTTGCATTCTATGCAAAGAGCTCGAATCAATACTTCTGAAAGAAAGATCACTGTGTTTTAGCAGTAAGGAAACTGTTGCTGGTTTAGCAGCAGTATCCCAGAGCCACTCTTCTGGAGCAGTATGGGAAAGGATTCTAAGGTTTGTGTCTTCTTTTTATAACAATTTTCTTTAGAAATTATGTTTAAAATACTAGTGAGTTATTCTTAACAGATGTTTTCTTAAACTGCATTCTATAGCGTGGATTCAGGAACAAATGTCCTGATTAACTGGAACAGAGAAAACACCAGTGACAGCCAACTTTCCGTAGCAGGCTCAGTGCCACTTCTTCAGAGCCACACAAGAACCTGTCTCCAACCTCACATTTACGATTCAAGACACACTTTCTGACATATATCAATGATTTCACCTCCAAACAATGTTAAAAACAACTTCCAGATAGATTTCTGATTACATTATTTTTCATTTAGACACATTTGAAACAACAGTAACAAGAAATCTTTTGCTCATTCTCTTCTTTTTTCTTCAGATTGACTTTGTTGTTATTGGTTTTTGTTTTTCTTGTTCTCTCTTCACGCCATACTGCAGGTTTGTGTGTCTCAGAGCCAGAGAGAAATTGATACTGAGACGTGCTGAGAATGCATTGTAGTTACCAAGGAAGTGGTTTCCCAAGCAACGGTAACCACTTGAAATCTGACAGAATTTCTTCCTCTGTATCTGTAACACCTTTGCAGCTTTGCAGCAGGCAGTGTGTGGGCAGCATAAGTGATCTCATTGTTAATTTTACTTTTTGAAGCAGATATGGTCATATTTCTGTATTTGTTAAAGAGTGAACTTCAGTTAGAGTTGAATGCTTGGTTTTGTGTTTGAATTGGTTTTGTTTCCTTTTTTTTTTTAATTTATTTTCCTGCTAGCAGACAGATTGTGGATATGCCAGATAGTCCTGCAGCATGTGGGCAGATGCTAGAGGCAACATTCTCAGCTGTTACACACTCAGTGATGATATTTACCATTCAAGAAAGCTGTGCCAGCACCTTGGTTTGCTCCAGCAAATTAGATGAGACTCTTGCCAGCTTGATGATATCAAAAAGTGTAGGAAATAAGCACATCTTCAGAATTAGTGGAAGGCTGTGAACCAAGGGAAAGACAGAGGCAGAAGTCCCAAATCCTCTATGGTGGGGCAAAAAAAAATGACTGTGTGACAGCTGGGCCTCAGTCAAAAGAGACTTTCAATAATTTGTCTTAAATTCAGCAGTGTCTCTTAATATCCACTTCACATGCATGGTAAAATCTAAAAAAAAGAAAAAGTGGTGGTATTTACATGGGCAGAATCCCAAAGGAAGGTGTGTATTTGAAGCAGGAATTATATTACTGTAATACTTTGCATTCATGTTGTGCTAGTTTCCATAAATGTTTTCTGAAAAAAATTAGATTTCTGCTTCATCTAGGATAAAAAGATTGGGTAYAACTGTCTAAAAATATAATTTTTTTAACTCTTACCTTCTGGATTGCAGATCACTATGGATAAGGCAATATTTGAGCTACAAAAGCTTTTAAAGTGTATGAAGAAACCATTAAGTACATTACAAAAACATGGAGGACCACGGATCTCAGCCAGTTCTTTGCATACACAGCTCTAACAAACCTACTATTTACCCATAATTTTAAGGCTCCAAGTAGAGACACTGGAGTGAATGAGCAAGGAGATTATTAGACTGTTGGCTCTGTATCTGTATCAGCCTTACCAGGTACAAGATGGCTCAGATAACCTTTTATTCTATTCCATCATTAATATTTTTTTCTACCTTCCTGAACTTCATATAAAGAACTGACTTTTTAACCTGTCTCTCAACCCCTCTTCAAGTTCCAGAACTAACTTAGCTCTTAGCTAAATATCATGCTCTTTTCAGAGAAAGCTGCCTCTATCCAAGCAACCCTCTCATTTTACCAGGAAATATATACTGAAAAGACCTGGTCAAGGTCTACATTCAGTTTCAACTTGCGAAAGTATGTAAAAAACCATTTCAGATTTAGTGGATAAAATGTTTGAGACCTAGGGCTGTTTACTTAAAAGGCTGGGATTCTCTCTCAGTGTGGCGTTATGTATGGGATAATACCTCCATGGACTGAATGTCAAAGAACTCTACAGTGCCAAGACCTTGAATAAAGTGTTTTCTCCATGAAAAGTCAAATAATAGAGGCCTGAGGCTGCTAATGTCATGGAAGTGAATGAAGAGCTCTTCATTCCAGAAGGAGCTCATTTTTCTCCTCACCTCCTGGAATGGCAATAGCACCTTAATTCCATGAGATGTCAGCTGTTAGGCAGAGTCTAATGTCTGGAGCAATGAGAAGAAGTTAAAGGAACCAGAAAGCTCCAGCTTTGCAGCTAGAAAAGTTTCTTATGAGATAAACAAAAAAGGCTTGCAACTGCGTTTCAGGATTTTTTTTCTTCCAGATGTGAATATATACATACGTATAATAAAGTTTTGTGAGAGGCCAGATGCGAAGGTTGAATTAAAATTTAAAATTCAGAGAGCTTTTAAAACTGGCACTCAATAATAGTTACCAAATAATACCAAATAGTTACCAAACTAACCTGCCTGTTTAATCTCCAAGCCATCTATCACTTCACCTTCTCTTCTCTTCTTGTCTCTGTTCCTTTATATACCACTCATTTACCTCTTTGTGTGAGACGATTTATCACCTGCTCTTCCTATTCTGATCTATCAATAGAAAAGTTGCCTCTTCCTTCTTTTTATTCAACATCATTTGCACTCCTTTAACTCCAGAAATTATGGTCTACATTCTTTCCTCCATATTGTCCCTTTTCCCTTCACTCTAACACTCATGCCACAAATACACTTGAGGCTTTTCTTTGAAGTCCCTTTTCCTTCACTTCYACCACCCTGACCTACAATCAAATTTATTCTTCCTAGTTATAACCATTTAGGTTTTTATGGAAGTGAAATAGCACTCAGATCATGGGATCTAGACTGCTCACCCTAAATGCCTACTGTTGAACAAGTATTTTTATGAACTGTCCAATGCAGTGCCAAACCCTGCTGATTTGAGTGCATTATGGGAACAGGTGGTCAAGGCATAAACAGCAGTGGGAAGCCTTTAACTAGGTATTAAAAAATGAACATTGGCTGGAGGACAAAAACCTGAGCAGAAGGGCAGAATTAATTTTGACCCCCCTTCTTTTTCAAAGTCTTCCCTTCCCCTTAAACATTAGCACCTTTTGTGTTTGATATGTTACCAGAACACTGATTTAGTTACTGTTTTGCTTAGAATAGGGAAACTGCTGTCTCCTGCGAACAAAAAATGTAAACATTAATACAGAATCAAATGTGGTGCTAAAATGCCACACATTCAAGTGGCACCCTGCAGTGAAAGACTGACAAATTTGCCTTAAAGTAATTTATGTTTTCTTTTTTGCTTTTGTTATTTAATGAAACTTTATTTATATAATTGGCCCATAATTTAATCTGCTTGATTTTCATCCAGAAGATTCTTTGATTAAAATTAAAAACAAAACAAAAAAACCCCACTCTGAAATACTTGATATATTTTTTGATATTACTTGATATTTTTTGATATTATCTGACAGAGGTAAGAGGCCTTTTGTATACAGTTTGCAGGATGTCTGGTCATTCCAAAATGATGTGTTACATTGCCAGCTGGGAAGAGGCAGACAATAGTCCCATTGCAGTGCTATAACATGTACTTTGCGTTAATTTTCAAGTTAAAGAATTTCAGCATCTCCTTGTGGGGTCAGGTTGAAAATATGAGGGAGACCTCTAGAAGAGGGCAGCTACCTACAGATGCTTGGGTATCCTCATCAAGATTTTGGTCAGTGAAAACAACAGCCAGCAGAAGGTCTTTCTGTGTAAGGTTTGCAATACAGATCTGAGTGCTCTGTAAGGACTCTGAAATGTTTTAGCCAGCTGATACCGCATGAAATTGGGAATTCAGATATTCCTTTCCCAGGGAGCCTCTTCCAGTAAGTGGCAGTAACTTGAAATTCTGTAATTCTGAGTTACCACACTTGCAGAAATCTTTTGCAGTGACAGGTATAAACCAGAAGATTGTCTCTGGGGGACAGGAGAAAAGCAAGTAATTTAACTGGGTTCTGCATATTCATAACATCAACTATTTCCTTATTTTTGAAAAACATTCCACTCTATTCACCTATTCCACCCTACTGGATTATAACAGTAATACTGTTTGCTGAATGCAATTATTTCAGAAAAGCCTAAATTTCACCAGCCCACTCTTCAATGTTTCCCTCATCACTAGTTGGAAACACCACCTTTCATCCAGCCCACGAAGCCAATTTTGCTTTTAAATTATGAGATACTGAAAGGATACTGCTGATAAAGTCTTTGCACATTAAAAACCTTGCCTGTTGAAGCCCTGGTGGAATACTAAAGCTGTAAGAATTCATATCTAATCTATGACATTTATATTCTTTCATTAACCAGTAACCAGACTTACCACCTTCCAAACCCAAATATCTGAGCAGCTAACATCTCTTCATGTTTTCTGTGAAGACTTGTCCAAAATACGCCCCTCTTTTACTCAGATCTTTTGGGAAGCATACCATTACGACATTTTCATAAGATGTAAATACTTTTTGTTTACTTATTTCCCTCTTGTTTTGCATAAGCCAGGAAGATGAAGAAGAGTATTGCTCTTTCATATGTACAAATCTTTCACTCAGATCTGCAGGGTACACGGTATCCTTGAAATTCACAGAAAACAGTACAGGTCTGAAAAAAACCTATTTTGCCAATTATGGAAGTGCACAAGAGGTATTAAAAAAGCAGAGCTTCTACTGATCTTTGAAAACAGGAAAATCCTTTGTATGTTTCTCACAGTTTACATCAGCCACATTTATTGTAAGTTTAGGGGAAAATTATAGATCTTTTTACTCAGGCACTAAGGGTAAAGGCTTATTGCTACATTCACTTACATCTCACTTCAAGCCAAATAATTTCCCAGTTCCTTTTCTTCCAACAGGTAGAACCACTTGGCTATTCAAACTGACAGACTTTCCCAGCAAAACCTTTATTCCACTCTGTGCTTTAGCTCAACTGCTGTTCTACAGAGTCTCAGCCTAAATTTAATATAATGTCACTTCTAAATCCGAGGAGCACTAAGAATCACAACTATTTTCCTTATTTCACTTCCTGATCTTCTCTTGATTCTATTACACACAAAACTGAATCTTTAATATAAAAATGGGAATGTGTGCCTATAAGGGATGGCTCTGCTTTCAAGTAGTGCTATGTCATGTTCTTTAAATGGTATTAGCTCGCTAATTCCATGGGGTTTTTTGTCACAGATTAATTCACCTTAAGGTACATTCATTCAAGAACTGTTGAAAGAATAATTTATGAATCAAGCCTTTATCTTGAGGATTTAAGAAATAATACAAACACCTTCTGGCAAGAGCAACTGCTTTTGTGCATAATTTCTCAGAAAGTTTATTCCTGAAGTTTAAATGATAAATTTAACTTTAGACATAGCCATTTGGTATCAAAATTTTACGTAAGTATTTGTACTGGAAAGTGACCATCTATCTAGTTCATACTGATTGATGGGCACATTAGTGTGTTTTGGTTTTCACTGAATATATTTTCTGGAACATTTGCCTTGATTTTATAATTTATGCTAACTCGGAACTGTCTGCATTACATTTCATATTTAGGTTATTTAGTGCTCCTCACAATAATGAAGATACAGTATCTTCCAGAACAAGCTCTTATGATTGCTGTATTTATTGCTCAAGTTTCAAAATGAGAAAAAGTGACAAATATGGAAACACAATTAATTAGGATGCATTTCATTAAATAAAGCAATAAACATAGTTTCCAGAAATAACCCGTCGCAGTTAGTCTTCAAATAACTAAACATTTTCTTCATAGACTTCCATTTCTTTCATCTTGGAATGGTAACACTTTTCTCTCTCAGAGAAAGTACATAATCTGGTTTTGAGATATTCAATATTTACTGAGATACTAGGAATTTTCATTGGCTGAGATTTGAGGTTTATTTATTTTTAACAGAAATTCACAAAGTTACTGTAAGTAACTGTTAAATTTAGGCACCAGTTGAGATTTTCGTATAAAACACGTAAAATAAAGCTAAATCAAATGAAACTGAATTCACCTGAGTCTATCTGACCAGTCTATCAACTTTTACACCTGACAAGAGAAGTTAAGATAGCAAATGAAAGTGAYATACTAGACAGCAAGACACTGTCCCAACCACTATTTCACCTTTCGTCCAAAACCTTCAAAGGAGACCGGATCATTGACAAGAATTTCCCGGATTATCTTTGATTTGCTGCTGATATTACTGCTGGTACTAAAACCTCATAAAGAGCTTTTGGCATTTATCATAATATTCACCTGAAAAATCAAGACGATCTAAGAGGCACTAAGATCTCACTGAAACTGACAGTAAAAGAAAAAATTACTCAAGTGAACACGAAGTTAGAATATATTGTAGAGAAAAGTGATACCTTATTTAAATACAAAGAGAAAAAACTGGATTTGGAGAGAGGGAAATATAGGATTAGTTTATTTAAATTGAATAATATTTATCCTATTTATGATTGTACTTTGCACTGAGAGATTTACTTTATACTGAGCTATTTTATTACACCAATAAATGGATATTGTTGCSAAGAAGAGCAATTATCATGGTAAATAATTTACAAATCATGGTAGATAATATATAAGCATAACTTGTTTTCTGAAGTTGAGTAACCCTACATTTAAACACAGTATGGAACTTGTCCTTTATATCCTGACTAAAACACATCATGACAAAGTATATTTAATTATATTGAATTAATTATGAATGTTCTTGTTTTAAAACAAATACCTGATCAAAAATATTCAAAACCTTTTCAAATCATAGTATTTTTTTACTCTACAGAAATTATGTGAAAGGACTAAAATTGCTGTGGATAGGAGTACAGCGCATTTTCTGACATATAAGGGGAGTCTCTTCTCTGAGCCCTGTGAACTCCCCACTACTCTTCTGCTTTCTCTCATCCTTACCTGATTTCCACAGGTTCAGAGTTATAGTCTCCTGGGATGTCTTAACTTCCAGATTTTTGTCAGACATGGTGGCCATAACAGCTGATTAACTGCACAYGCATGTACAGAAATGTCCTTTTCTGTGTGAAGCTTTACCTTTGTTCTTAGATTACTCCTTTTTTGCTTTCTCCCAAATAACTATCTCTGACTTAGTTCTAGAATTCTAGGCAGCATCTGCCAAGCAGAAAGCCCAAGAGCTATGCGCTGTTTATCATAAAAAGGTATATCACACACCGTTACTACAAGAAAATAAGGCCACATCTTCAGATGTGTGATAGTGTGATCTCACATCCTGCAGACAGATTACACCAGTTTACAGTCATTGATGTCTTATCTGCTCTTATTATTACTATTTGTAAATTAGGCCAAAGTGACTTGATTAGGGTTTTTTAATAAAGAGTTTTTTAAGGCACAGGGATTGAGTTAAAATATTGGCATAAGACTTATATGACTATTGACATTTATTTATATTTGACAAAAGGAATTAATACCWATTATGTTAATACATGGCAACATATCCCCTTAAATTTGTGTATGACTTGGCATGAAATTCCATTTTTGTAACTGCTTTTATATATTGACTTCAAAATCATGTGAAACCTTTGGCATATGCAGCTCCACTRTTTTTTTTTTAAGTTTATACTTCTTAATGAGATTACTTTTCATGGTTTATGAAATGTTTTGCCATAAAGTGGTCATTTAATTCTTGTATTTTAATTGTAACAGGCCATTATTGCTGCTGATTTATAATATATTATCCTCTTACAAGCAAATTTAATCACAAGAGCTCTATTTCCCTCTAATCTTTATTAGTATAGTGGAGATAAAACTCTGCCACATATTTAGCAAATAACTGAGTATTTTCAAAAAAGACAACAATTCCTGAAAATCAACAAAACAAAATTATGTTCAAGTGGAGAGTAACTTGCAAATAGCTGAATGGCTAAATAAAAAAAGCCTAAAAAAAGAATGTGGCTGTCTTCATACATCAACATCAGACAGTATTTTGACAATTTGGAGTTGTGCTTACATTGTAAAAGAATAAACGTAGACATTTACTTCAATGACTTTATCTCTGTTTTTATGTCTCGTCATTCTTACCCCACTAATATTTCAAGTATCCCAGCTTGAGGTGGATGGTAAGATAAGTCAGTTGTCATATCACACCTTGTCACCTGGACTTTGTGTGTTTGATCCTGAGAAGTGTGAATTTTGAATTCATGTTTGGAAGAAGGCAAACACTGAAACATTAAAATAAACAATGTGTCAGCACAGAGCAAATTGATTCCAAACATGAACCAGACAAATGAGCAAATGCTGAATTCTAAATTGAAATGAGAAAGTTTCATTTAATAACCAAACATTTGAATTACTTACTAAAAGTTTCATAGATATCTGTACAGAGAAAATCTTCAAAACAAACAGTAGAAAAAGTAAATGCTGTTAATATAAGCAGTGTGTTCTCAAGATAACATGAAAACAAAATATTTAACAGAAATGCAAATACAGTACTAGTTTCTTGAAGAGATTTATCTTACAAAACAAATAATTTAATTATACTGACAAAGCTTGCAACTGAAACAAATGTATGAAGAAAGATTTTTTTTCCTAGAGGTAAGTAGGAATTTTCCGATTATACATTTTTTCAATAAGGAAAAGTTTATAAAAACTGAAACATTCTACTGGAATGCATTTTTTTGTTCTTTTTACAAAGATCCCTTTTCTTGTCCTGAAGGTAATTTCTGTTCAGCCAAGAGACTGATTCTGAGCAAAACAAAAGATTTTCTTACCCACAGCCTTTGTAGTGCCTGTGAAAGGAAAAATATCTTCAAAGTTCCTGCTCTCAATATAAAAGATTGAAAACCACAATGCAGGTTCCCTACAGCCTAAGTGAACATCCAGATACTAGGCACAAACACAGTTTTAGTGTCTGTATCCTCTTCTGCCCTCTTCCCTTTGTCATGAAAAGCTTTGAGAGTGCTTTAGTTTGTTGCAATATACAGTGGAAATATTCTGAAATTTCAAATGTCTGCAGTAATACAAGTCCTGCCCTACTTCCTTTTGCACAGTGCAATCTTCAGCCGTTTGCTTTTCACAGTTCACTCCAACCAGATTGGTATCAATAATTGACAATAATTTTGTTCCTGTAGTGGGTTGACCCTGGCTAGATGTCAGACACCCACCAAAGCCTCCCGGTCACTGCCCTCCACAGCTAGAAAGGAGAGGGAAAATACAACAAAGGCCCTCATCACAAATGTGGACCACAAGACTAAAACAGATTAGGATGAAACATGGATTAGGATGGTTTTGAAGTTTTAAAACATTAGAAATTACTCAGTAAGTGATAAAAATTAACATGATTTGGATTCGAAGGACTGATTACCTGAAATAGATCATATACATTTTCTTGCATTCATATTGTTTCACCAACAACCTCTGAGCTTAGCTTCAGCGCAGGTACTTACCCATCTCATTTACTCTTGGGATATGTGATACTGGGCTGCCTACCAGTACAGGGGGATTTCAGCCTTGTCTCTCTGATATGAAATGCAAAATGGTATCACAAAAGCAAGTAAGAGTGGCAAAGACTGCAACACCAGACACAGGAAACTTGACTCTTGATTGCATTCTAAAATGTAGAGCCTCTCCCAGGTTACCCATGTGTGCTCCTGAATGCAATATAGGAGCTAAATTCCACAGAAAAGTAATTTCTTTAGCTGTAGGCTTAGCTTTGAGGGTCCACTGGACAAGTAGGAACTTTGTGACAGATTGTTGTAGCTCRTTCGCATGGTTATCTGAAAGATTATTGAGTTCTACCACCTGCTGGGAAGGTGTCTTTCTCATTTGTGGTTTTAAATTGATGTTTTATTACGGAATTAAATACAGTGCTTCCATTTCTGTAGTTTTATGCAGACCTTCCAACAAGTTTCAGCATAAAACAACAGGGGTTTTGTCAATCCTGCGCAACAATTCAAAAGCATGTATTCAGGCACGGTGCCTTTCACTTATTTCTAGCCATTTACATTGCTGAGGACAGAAACAAAACATTTACTAAAATAATGTAAAAATTTGTACACACAGAACTTGCACTAAAACTATAAAAATATATTAATTTCATCTTACAAGATTAGCATGTAGGGAACCCATTATATTTACCCAATAGATGTTTGACTTATGAACTGAAATTACTGACAATGGTAATGGTTCTGATAGGTGCTCATTAGCACTAAACGTGATGAAGGAGCAGCATGGCTGATGGCTATACTAGTGGTCAGAACCACAAGTGTCAGGAATCTTTGCTTCTACGTGGACTACAAAGAATTTCCTCTTGCAGTCAAAGGCTTTCCTGCTTTCTCTTGCATAAGTTTGGTCCAACTTATTCCAGTCCTGGAATATCTTCTCTACCTCAGCTTGTCTTGCTTTATTTTCTTTACCTATTTACTTATGGGCTCTGTTTCTCAGGCTTATTGACTCCTTTGTAGAATCACTGTTCAGGTAATGGTGTGCTGAGCCCTCCAGTTTCTCTTTCTTCATAGTACTTAATTATATTCTCTTTGGTGGCTTATGCATTATGTGTCTTCCCTCTTTTCCAGGTCACAGCACTTCCCTCTCCAGCTCCACATTTCACTTCTGGTTCCTTCCGTGTTTTCTCTGAGCAGCAATCTTGATTCCTTTGGGCCTGTCTTGAACTGTATTTTGTGTGTGGCCTGCACAATGAGCATCTGGCCTTGTTTCCTTCAGTACATGGCTACACTGGAATTTCAGACCAAAACAGAAGCAAGACTTGGTGCAAACTCAGAGCAAGACGGGGCACAGGGTTTAGTCAGCACTTGGCACTCAGGGAGCTGATGCCCGCCTGGAGAGCATGAATCATTGAGAATTTAACTGCTACGCAGCACTTGGGGAGTTAGGGAGAAGAGAAAAATTCCTTATCACTTGAAAATGAGAGATGAAGTAGATCTGATTGGGCTGAATTATTGTTTGAACATAGTTTGTTTGATTCTGATTCAAATTCACAGGTAAATTTATCACAATTAAGATCTCTGATAGAAAATATTAACAGTGAATACATTACAAAGAGAATTACGGTGAATGAGTGGCAAACCCAAGTACGTTTCAAAGTTTCATTTTGTATTGAAAGATATTCATTTTAAAACTTTGAACCTCAACGGTACTCAACTTATTTGTCATTCCTTTTAAGCTATGTTCTCCATTTCAAAGTCYATGAGGTGCTTAGAGCAAGGTCATCAGAACTGAGGCTGAGATTATAAAAAAATGCTGGTCTTCTTTTTTTTTTTTTACTTTCTTCAATGTTGAAAATATTTTGCTCTATACTTTTCTTAAAGAAATATTATACTCCASGACTACTTGGGTATCACTGGGGGGAAACCATGATTTCAAACTTTTAATTTATCATGGAGGAAACATAAGTGACAGAATAGTTCATTTGTGCCTTTCTAAAATCAGAATTCTATCTCTGACTGTATCCTGATTGATTTTATTGATTACTTGACTGAATGCTATTGCTTTCATTGATAATTTTTATTATTATATTAAAAACTTGTCCTCAGTTTCTTTCGCCCACTACWCAGTTAACCCTGAAACAAATTGGACAGATGCACAGCCATAGATGCACAGCAAAAAACCATCTGCCCAGTTATCCAAAGACTGTAAAATATTTAAAAGGATTAATTAATTCAAAAAGTCTTCTGAAAATACAAATATAATTATGTTAGAATTCATTTTGGAATATTATGAACTGCCATAAATTGTTACAGATTTTCAAGTGTCAGTGCTATCTTTCTTCAGATGCAGATGAAAACCTCTCTGATATATTCCTACTAACTGTAGTATTTTCTAAGATTACTGAACTAGGTTGTGTTACAAGGCTAAATGCACGTCTGGTTTTTCTTTCTCTAGATCTGCTCCTTAGGTATCTGGCACTTACATGTGTAGATGCAATTCCACAGCCTTCCCACCATGGGCCATCCCCCGGGTTGCAGTTTCCTGGCTATCTGCCACCCCCACACATGTGCCTGCAGCTTTTGTAATTCTTTCCTTTGGGGACCTGTGACCTGTTAATTAAGAAGGAAAGGAATCTCCTCTAAAAATCACGTATTTGATTTAAAATATTAACCTTTGATTTGATTTGGAAATCAACTGTATGAAAAGTAGAAAGAATTTTTCCTGTGTCTAAGCATGTCAAAAATGTATTTTGATAAAGCAGTTTACAGGCATGATTGAGTCACTTGAGGGATTGACATACCCTGATGGTAACTAGGTCTGCCCTAATTTCTTAGATCCCTTCTGAAGCTGTCTTTCTCTCAGCCTATTCACAGACTTGAGCAGCAAACCCTTCTGAAGCAGGTTCAATGATTTCCTACTTCTGTATTCCAGGATGTGGGCCTTCCTGTTTACGGAGAAGGTCCAAAAATGTAACCAAGGCATTTTCTGACAGCTACACCTACACAGAGGAAAGTGACTCTGTGAGGTGCATCACCCTGCCTATGTGATACTGCAAATCTGGCTTTACCTGGAAATAAAAGGCTTTTTGTTGTCAATAAGGGAGAACTTCTGAAGACTGTGGTAGGGGACTCGGAACTAGATGATCTTTAAGGTCTCTTCCAACCCAAACTCCTCTGTGATTCCATGATTCTCTACTGAGGCTGTGCTTTACAAGTGGGATGCAATCTGTGGGAGGACATGGCCACAAACCAGTCCTGAGGATGTCCCACACAACCCTGGCACTGTCCCACACAGCCCTGGAGTCTTTTTCCTCAGCACTGAACTGTTTCTATCCACAACAAGAGATGCTAAGCCATGGAAACAAGTGTACAAAAAGGTCATGGTTTTCTATGTCCAGAATTTATTTCAAATTCTTTTGGACCCATCTCTCTGGTTGCCTTAATGAGCATACATTAAGGCTGTGCATCTGATTAGATTCCCACAAGTAAAAGTATGGATAGGACCAGGATCTCTTGAAACTGTAATGATACATAATAATTACTTCTAAGATAGTCTGTGCATGCCTAGTTTAGTGTAACCAAAATTTTATTTCTTTCTGCTATGAATGACAAAATTAATTCTCAATCTACTGTTCACTTATACATTCAAAGAACTTATGATACCAGTGTATGATGCTAACCTCAGTCTTATAGCTCCCACTCCCCACAGAAGTTTAGGAGCCTCTTTCACTGGCAGTAGCTGATAGAATATAATACTTTATAATATAATATTGAATCCACTGTTGCAATAAACATCTCATTTGAAGTAGTAATAGCAGACTATTATTCTAAGCAGTCTTAATCTTCCTTAGCTGTAACACATCATTTGGAATTATCCCGTGTAAAGTATATAGGTGAGATGTTAATAGAGAACCTGTTAGCCCAAAATGCTTTAATCAAGAATTTGAAATTCAAACTAGAGTAGAATTTGATACTATAATAACACCTTTCATACTGAAGGCATTCTAAAGCAATTTCAGTAATGAGCTAGACAGTGTGGGTGCTCTGACTGTGTGGGGAATACAAATATCAATAGCCACAATTTGTTCAGCATAAGCTTTCTTACACAGATATTAGAGTATACAAATATGTTTGACTGGAATGAAGAAAATTGCTCGACAGGCTGCACACCTGCCCAAAAATGATTTTAAGAGCTTTTTCACTTCAGCACAAAAAGGGATTAAATACCCATGTTAGTTTTCTGCATTTTCAGCAGTCATTTCCAGGGCTTCGCGTCCCCCATTACCTCAAGCCTCAAAACCAGCACGCACACCTTCAATCTCACTGTAAATAAGGTAAGAAAACAAGCAGTGGCATAGCAATCCCAACAATATCAAAACGGGAAAATCAAAAGTAGAGAGTGCATAAAATGTTTCCAGGGTCTCACTACTTCCAAGTTAGTGAGTGGATTGTAGCCAGAAACTGTCAGAAAGGGAGCAAAAATATTCTTAAGAAAAGGACAAAGAAAAGATTATGTATTCTAGTATATGGAAAAGAGCATGGTAAAGATTTACATGATGAATTATACCAGAGAATCGGAGAGAGAAACAACAAATTCTTCCCAGTTTAACAGCTTATGCATTGGAATTCTTCGTGTATTAGCACCTTGTAGCAACTCTTTGGCAAAGAATTCTCTAAGTTTCTGATGGATACACTGCTAGAAAACATCCTCATTGTTGAGGTACAAGTCTGTAGAGCAAAGAGCAATAACTTCACATACTGTACAAATCTGCATTAGCTTCACTAGGCAAAAATAATTAGAATATCTAAAGTAAGAAAAGTCTCTGTTAAATACAAAGTGGGAAGCCAAAGAATATGTGATTTTATTCTGACTGAAAAGCTAAACTCAGTTTCAAAAAGCAATTTTAATTTAAAAATATTCAGAAAATCTGGCATTATTTGATAATAGAGACAGGGATATGAAAATGTTTTAAATTCTTTACTTGTAAGGAAGTAGAAATAAAATCTTTGGCCAGCAGAACAAAGATTTTTCTATTCCAAAGATCAAAGATTTCATTCTTACTTTGTGACAAATGCCAGTAGCCGAACCATGGATTTGARTATATTAGTTCTTTGGATGAAATAGGATAAACCAGGCTGACTTCCAAACAGAAATATGTGGGATAGCTACAGAAGTATAACTTTTTCTGTACAAGATGGTGGAAAACTGTTTCTTGTTTTGACAAATACTTCCGTCATCAGTTCAAGCAAAAATCTGGAGCAATTCACCTTTAGTTGGAAGACCAGGTACAAAATTTCTTTGTTTCCACATTTATTAAATGCTCACGTTGAATTCCTTCCTGATTTTGCAGGGAAAGTGTCATGAGTTTCAGCTAACTGATGTGGATGAGATGTTCAATGTCACTGTGAACTTAGCGCTGACAGACATAGATATTCAAATGTATGTTTCTTCTGTGGCATTTTTATCGAGTAAAACATTTGACTTTTGATCTAATTTCTTTGAATGTTCGGCTTTGATGACTATCAATCTTTGTTCATCTGAAAGGCATTTTTGTGCATTTTGTACGTTTTAAATGTCTCTTACTCTGTTAGCTAGCTCACTTGAGGAAGTGACTAATGTGTACCTTAACATGTTCTGCAGTTCTGCTCTCCAGATGAACAAGGGGAAAATGATAACACTTTGGATTTTAAAGTTTTAAAGAAGAAAGTTGGGGGAGAACYCCTCCTGCAGCCCTTTGCCTCCTTCGCCTCTCTTCTGCGTGCCTTGCCTGCTGCTCACCTCAAGTCACCTCGCCTTAGCGTGAGCCACCCATGCCCGGCCTTGAAGTAGCCTCACCTCGACGTGGGCTCTCAGGAGACAAGCAGCCGGCGTCTTGGCTGAGGGCAGCCCAAGAAACGCCAGGCAATACAACAAGTGGTGCACCAAACAGGGACCTAACATCGAGTTCCTGGGAGCCTGGACTTCTACGGGACCTGGTGCTGCTACTTCCCTGTGTGAGCATGCCCTGTTTTAAGGTGCGGTGCTCCCAGGGCAGACTGAAGGGACGCCGTACTCAAAACGACGTGACCCGGCAAAAACAGTCCCCAGAACAGGAGGACCCAGCGCCAAAGCTTCTGTTGGAGGGACAGTCATGGAGCCCAACAAAGTAATATTTTTACTGCCCCCTMCCCGTGTTCCTTAATTTCTTCCTTGTCCAAGCACTGAGGGTGGGTACTGTTCTACAGAATGGGTAACAAACTGTCTGCAGAACAGCAGGAGTTTTATGACCAAGTTAAGAATACCCTTGTTCAGAATAAGTTAAAGTTTTCCAAAGCCCTCCTCAAAAGATTTATCCAGTGGATCTTTAGTGAATTTCCTCATACATCCCTGGATGAAGCTAGATCCCGTTCATTCTGGAAAAAAATAGAAAGGAGGATGACTTTTTTGCAGGGCTGTGGAGACCGGTCAGTTGAGCACTTTTTCGTGCTTCTGACGCTGGTCCACAGCATTGCAAAAAAGGAAAAGAAAAAATTAAAAGTTAAAACCCCAGTTACTCCCTCCCCTTTACCCATTCCCCATCTTCCCCATTCCCCCAAACCTTTGAGGAGGAGCAGAGAGACTGTAGAAAGCCCAAGGGCTCAGGGCTGCCACCAGCTCCCTAACACTCCCTGTGCTTCTCCGTCCCCTGCTCGGAAAAGGCCTGCGCAACCCTCTCCGAGCACTCCTAAAAAAGCTTCCCTCAGCCCTCCTTCCCCAGTTGTTATCTCAAAAGTTAATTCCCCCTGTGTTCCTCACGTCTCTCAAAATGGCGGCGACAGCCAACTTAACACTCAAAATAGCTGCAACCGCATGGTTTCCCTCCCCCAACCTTCTTCCCACAACTCCCCTTTTCCTGCCCTGCAAAACCCATTCCTCCCCCTCCCTGCTATCAACCCTTTCCCTCCCACTTATTATTCTAGCCCTTCCCACTGGGCGGTAATGGGAACGGTGGGTGGACCCCTAATTAATAATCAAAAAATCCCCTTCCTTTTCCCAAGTTCCTTCCCCTTCCTAAACTCCGCCCCTTCCACCCCTGACCCCTCCCCTGAGGTTGGTGCTTCTGGTTCCCATGCTCCCCCTTCCGGTTCCCACGATGCCAAAGACGGAAGAGACACCATCTTGGGCTGGGACCCGGAACCCCTCGAGCCCCCTTTCGCCACTCCTGTACAGTTTAGCCCACACAGGCTTGAACCCTACCTGGGAGCCCTTCAGCTACAACAACATTAGGGAGCTTTGCAAAACTCAGAAGGAGTTTGGCCAGGAAAGTGAATATTTCAAAAGTTTGCTGCATGTGACCTTTGCCAGCAGTACCCTAGTTCCCCACGATTTTAAAACGATCGTGTCTTGCCTCCTCTCTCCCACAGAATACCGGGTGTAGGAGCGGAATTGGAAAAGGCAAGTACGGGAACTAATCCCGGTCCTCCCTAATACATCAGCGGTCAAGAGCTCTCCTTTGATTTGTTGGTAGGGGAAGGAGATTGTAGGAAGCCCCAAACTCAAGCCCAGAACATCACTCCTGATGTCCTGGTAGCGGTAACAGGAGCTGCAGAACGGGTGCTTCTCGGTATGCCTCCGATATCCGCCCCCATGGTCTCCTATTCGAACATCTATCAGGGCCCCTATGAATCATTTGTGTCCTTCGTAGACAAACGAAGAGTTGCAATTGAAAAACAGGTACCCGATCCAAAAATCAGAGAAAGCTTATTAGAAGAAATGGCTAAAACAAGGGCAAATGATACCTGTAAAGACATCATCTTATCCCTTCCCCATGATCCTCCTCTTGTCTGCTACCCCATTAGCTGTGTCCCTTGACCCCTCCCAGTTCCTGCCTCCCTTACAACCCTCTGTACACCCTCAAATCCCCAGAGCTCTTGCTCCGCCACTCTCCCTCCTGGATCCCTCTGCCCTTTGCCCTCAATAAACGGAGATCACGGGGGAGACCCCCTCCTGCAGCCCTTTGCCTCCTTCGCCTCTTTTCTGCGTGCCTTGCCTGCTGCTCACCTCAAGTCACCTCGCCTTAGCGTGAGCCACCCATGCCCGGCCTTGAAGTAGCCTCACCTCGACRTGGGCTCTCAGGAGACAAGCAGCCGGCGTCTTGGCTGAGGGCAGCCCAAAAAATGCCAGGCAATACTACAGAGAGTGTCCTGTGGGAGTTATCTTCCAGCCTGCAGATTTTTTTAAACAGGAAAACCAATGGAAGCTTCAAGTCTTTTCAGAGAATATTGCTTCCTTGCATATCAAAATATTGTACATGGCAGAGATCAGCATGCTACAATGAAACAGTCAGATGGAGGCAAAAGGAGATCTGATCTTTGAGCAAAAAGATGAAAAATGAATGTTGAATTCATTATTCTGTGTTAATTCCTGCTTGCTTAACACCACTTTGGATGGGCTAGAACCGCCTTTGTCCATTAGCCACTGAAATGCCTTGCTACACTCTTGAAAGTTCTGAAATTATCTCAGTGAAGCATGAGCAAGAAAAAGTTGTATTCCCTAAGCAAAACCCTAYGCTACTAAACATTCCTTTTTTCCCCTTTTAATTTTATAACTTCGTAAAATTTATGGGGGATTGTTTTCTGAACGTTTTTGAAGTTACTTACTTCTGCTTGCACTGCGCTAATTACCTTTTGTGGTTGCGCTAACTTGAAACATATTTGAGCTGTCTGACTTAAAACTCATTCTATAAGCACACACTCTTTAAAATATAAAGGTTTTTTTCAATTGATTCTGCTTGTTCTTACTAATAATTTTTTCAAATGCACATGTATTAATGTATTTATGTGTTGAGGGACTGAGGATTGATAAGCAGTGATTCATCTCTAAGAATGGCATTTTGGTGTTCACAAAATATATCAAAAGCTGTCATGCTCAACATGAAATAATTTCCCCAGTACTTACCTATTATATAAGTAGTTCTTAAACATGCAGTACATTACTGCCTGCCTTATTTGCATTTGGCATGTTCCAGGGCTATTCCCTTATCACATAAAGCCCTCTGCAGCTGTACAGCTTAAAATAAATTACTTCTGCTTTTTCTTTTGTTCTCAAGGTTGTCCTGCTCCCTCAAGAACACTTAAGGACAGTAAAGCKATGAAGAAACAGAGAATGACAACTGAAGTTCCATTATAACCTAGTAAGTTCAAGATTTTGACATTGAAGAGTATAGAAAAGATATGGAGATGTTGCATTATCATTCAAGAAACTCTTGTTCTCGCTGCACTCTCAGCTGCGAACAAAACACTGCATAATGGTGACACAGAAAATTTTAATAATTTTAAGGCAATCACATGTCTCGTTTTCAAGAATAATTACTTTATTTGCAAACTGTTGGGATGGTGGAGAGAGAATGATAGATATGCAATTTATCTGATCAAATTATAAACATTTAAAGATGCCTGTTCTTCAGTTAGGAAAGGGACTGGGTGTGACTGGTTCAGATTTATTTATCTGGCATTTAGATGTCTGAGTTAAGCCAGATCAGTTCCTCACTGTGTATCTAACTAAGAATTTCTGAGCTCAAAACTTAAGTTCCTAGCCCAGTAAACAGCGAGATGTAGCTCAAGCAGGCTACAAAGAATTAAGCCTTTTCTCATAGTCTATGCAGAGGCAATATATTCAATTGTATCCTTTGCATAGGTATAAATAATTTTAAACCCACAAAATACCTATAATTGATTCAGTATGGAAGAGAACTAAGCTGAGAAGACTTTGGATATGATGACTACAGGTCAGACTAAGTAAAGTTGTCCTTAAAAATACAGGGAATCACATGAGGAAGTTACAGGAGACAATAATTATGTAATATTTTTTATTATCAGTATTTAAATTTCTCTAAATAATTTCCAACTTTTCACATATTCCTGCATATATTGTAGTTTACAATGTCACAGCTAAATTTCAGATCAGTCATGACATTTCTGTGAGAATTTTCTGAATGTTACTGATTTTAAAATGTCATTATTTCAGGGAGTTTTACCAATTGCATCCATCATCAATTTACTCCCACTGTTTTATTTCTTTGGGTCTCAGAATGCTGAGCATTAATTTCAAACAGATTCATAAAACCTTTGACACTTCATTGAATTACATTGCTGGCACAGCTGACTTATTTATTCTTTCTCATCTCAAAACTGAAATAATATTAAGGACTGCTTTAAATGTTGTCACTGACATAAGCAGTGCTTTTAAGGTACTTTTTAACCAAAAAGAGTATTTTTTTGTAAACACAGTATTGCAAAATAACTGTTTTCCACTTGCCTGAGAAACACCACAAAATGTGGTTTGTTCTGCTTCACACTTTAATACAGCGTTGCTTAACGATCTTTGTCGGGAAGCCAATCTACATCTTGAAGGAAATATTATTACTTCCTCTGTTTTAAGTCCAACTAAACATTTAGACAAATTTTAATTGAGACAACGTTGGACAATGTATCATGAATTGGGAGCTCAGAGTAAAAGCAAAATTAGTTGCTCTGGAGCAAGCTCTTGGCTTGTTATTAAGCAAGATGATTACTATAATTAGTGGCAGAGAAGATGTACAGTTCTTTTTATGAAATGTCTGTGGATGATCTCCAAAAAATTATCATGCTGTCTGTCTAGCCCAAAAAATATCACAAGAGGACACCTGTGTTCCAGATAGGAACAATTGTAGATCTGTTGTTACATAAGCAGTCACTGCAGTGTCATGTACTGTACTTGTTGCTGGAATCAGCCTAAGATGGGGAATGAGTTCCATTTGAAGAAAAAGTAAAAGAAGAGAGATGGATAACATTTAAACAAGGATCCCTTTTCCTTCAAATATCTTCCTTAATGTTCTGAATTACATTTGTCTTTTTATTCTATAGGTCAGCCTASAAATCCATCTCCCCAGTTGCCTGCTGTTATACCTAGGTCAGGGAGTAGTACTCAACCTTTCTCCTTCCTCTAAATCCCCAACAAGTAGTGCCTAATTCTTGTATGGAAAATGCCATAGCCTCCATAGGAAGCTTGAAAGCACCTCTGTCTTTTCCTCTGTGCATTTTCTTAGCTGGTAATAACATAGGTTTGAACACCACTTTAAAGGCAGAAAGAGAATGAACCCTGGGTCACTGTTCCAAAGAGTGAGCTTTAGTCTAAAAGCAAGGGAAAGGAAAATCTCACTCTTTTTCTTGTCATTTTGAAAAAGAAAACAATTTCTGGGATTTTTTTATAAGAGGAAATGAGTCTGCAGTGTGCTTTAAAACCTTCTGGAACAAGTTCTTTAGAAGGGTAGGCAGAGAAATGCAGGTTAGTCATCTGCAGTGAGGTACGTGACACTTAACTCTTCCAGGAATTAATTGTCATCATTTAGAGAAGCTAGAGATTTTTTATCTGAAAAACTGTTATATTGAACTCCATCTTCAGTTTATGCCTAGAGTCTGTGTAATCCAAGGGCATAGTTTCAAAATTGTGTCTTTGCATCTGGGAGTTTAAACTCCATGTAATTTATGTATTAGACATTTAAATCGTTTTTCAAGCTGGAATATCTGGTTTGGAGTGATTAAAATATTTTATATGTGCTGTATTTATTTGCTCAGTCAAACAAGACAACTGTGAAGAGACCTGATCTGGTATTTAAGTGCAATTTTAATCAAAATATCTGTTATCCTGCTACAGTGACATACATCAATAGTCCTATATATAATGTATCTTGTATCTAACTTTCAGCCATTACTCATCCCATATAGATTGTTTTTCTCACTCTTACAGCTCTGACACCTATGGTGTGGAAAGAATGAGGAAAAGCTTCTAACAGTAATACTACACAAATAGTACTTTGAGACTAGGGAGAGAAATACAGGGCATCCAAATGAAGATTAAAGAGAATTTGTAGATAAAGAACTACCTGATTTGGAATGAAATCAGGAACCCCGTGGCTAATGAGCTCATCCTTGGGAAAAAAAAGAACAAACACCATAAGGTAAATTACGAACTCAGCCCCAAAAGTACAGGCCATCAAAAGTAGATCATTAATTCAATTTATGTAATGAAATACATATATATATATATAAAAATACTATTCAATAGGGTCTGACATAGTGACTTAAACGATGATAGCATAACATCTAAATCTAGAATAAATTTCAATGAGAAATTATGCTACCCTTCTAAGACAAGAAGAAAATCTGTTTCAACAGATGACAGCAGGGTCCTTCTGCTTTTTTTTCTTTAATCAATTTCAAAGGCCAACTGATATTTCATAATGGTGCCTTTCTTTCCCAAAGCAGGCATCTGACAATACCTTATATTCAATGCTCCATTTCCCAAGCTAAAATCCCCTGCCCTCAACATTGCTCAAGGTGAGCTTAAATAGGGCAAGACACATGCTGTTCTTACAGCTGTATTTGTTCAGGTGCACAGTTCCCAACTGCATGGGGCTACCCACTCCCAGTACTGAATGCCAGAAGACAGAAAAAAGGGAAATGGGTAGGGAGGAGAATTTTATTTAAAGGTTCTGCTATTGTTAGAACAGTTACAGTGTCCAAAAGCATTATAATTAATAGTATCAAACATACAATTTTCTCTTCCTTGGTGTAAAAAACCCCAAATTATATAATTGGCTGCTCGTGGCTTGGTTGGGTGCACTGTTCAGTGAGTAAAAACAGGCTGGATGGCCGGGCCCAGAGAGTGGTGACTAACTCCAGTTGGTGGCGGGTGACAAATTATGTTCCCTATGGCTCAGCACTGGGGTCAGTCCTATTTAATATCTTTATCAATGATCCAGAATAGGAGTTTGAGTGCAGCCTCAGGCAGTTTGCAGAGGACACCAAACTGGGTGGCAGTGTTTATGTCCTAGAGGGCAGGAGGGCTCTGCAGAAGGCTCTGGACAGGCCAGATTGATGGGCTCAGACCAATGGCCTGAGGTTCAACAAGCCCAAGTGACAGGTCCTGCCCTTGGGTCATAGCAACCCCCTGCAATGCTCCCTGCTGGACTCCACCCTTGCATGAGCAATAGTGTGGCAGCAGGACCAGGGCAGAGATTGTCCCCCTGTACTGGGCATTGGTTAGGGACCATGAGTGCTGTGCTGTGTTCAGTTCTGGGCCCCTCAGTTCAGGAAGGACATTGAGGTGCTGGAGCAAGTCCAGAGAAAGGCAACAGATCTGGGGAAAGCCCAGAGAGTCAGGATATCCTATGATTCTATACTATTAGGAAAATTTTTTTCACTGACAGGGTTGTCCAGGACTGGAACAGGATGCCCAGAGAAGTCGTTGAGTCCCCATCCCTCAAGGTGTTTAAAAGACTTGCAGATGTGGAGCTTAGGGACCTGGTTTAGTGCTGGACTTGGCAGTGCTAGGTTAAAGGTTGGGCTTGATGACCTTTAAGGTCTTATTCAACCTGAAAGACTCTTATGACTGTTTTGTAGTGACAGTGTTCAGATTTGTCTGTGTTTAAGAAACAGAGGAGTGCCCTCCTCTTTCTTTCCAAGGAACTGCAGGCTCTACCTCTTCCTCTTTTATTTTTTTAAATTTCTCATAGAGTCTTTATTAAAGAAAATAAATGTAAATGCAGTGCTTCTAGCAGTATGATTAAAACTCTAAGGCTTGAATAAAGTATGCAGACTGTCAACTGTTACACCGTAAGAGATTCTGCCACAGACATTTTATAATATGCAATGCATTCAGGGGAAAATTTCCCGAAGGGGAGTTTTTTTCTCCTAAATAAGCATAATTCTTGGCAAAATTTAAAGAAGAAAACCATGAAGTGGACTAAAACAAGACGCTTCTAAGTATGAGTGAATCTTAGTAATGTCTGACCAAAAATTGATGCTCTATTCCCAGGACAAGGCATTTTACATTTATATATAAATAATAAGATGTTATATAAAAATGTATGTGCTACAGACAGCATTGGTATCTGGACATCTACCTTACTTACTAATGAGGCTAAGACACTGGAGTGAGTCATGTTGCCAAGGAATATGTACTTGCATACATTTCTGAGAGAGATTTTAAGAGCTGGGTGTTTAATTCAGTGGGGGTTTGTGAGGAAGGGCCAGTATGACTAAGTGTGTGAAACATGAAGTCAGAGGTCAGAGGCCTTAGTGCTGTGCAAAATGGTTGTATGTTTTAATACAAATTATCCTTTCAACAGAGAATAACATCAACTCCCTAAACAGGTCAAGGGAGAGTATTCATTTATAAAAACTTGCAGAGGCTGAAAATTGTTCACATAAAATGACAAGAGAATATGATCTTATCACTTAATTCTCTGTATAAGTCCCACCCTTTTTTTTTCCTATTCTTCTTTTTGCTTTTTGTAAGTGACCCTGGAATTTGCCCAATTTTTTTTAGAAACAAAACAGACCTTGATTTACTTCAGTTAGTCGTTTTCACTGTACACAGATTGAAGCTTGAAACATGCTGTTTAGTATTTCATAAGACACTTAAAGTTACCCTATAACATTTCACTTTTTTGCTTTTTGGATTTTATTTATGCAGCTCAGGTCTGCAGCTTGCTTAGGACTAAGATCCACAGAGCATGAGAGTGGCTCTAACATAAGTGAAGGTGTGACACTGCCCTAACTGAATGTTCTTGCTGTCAACCAATTCTTTTGTTACAGCTTTGCACATACCAGTCTGCTACTGGATCTTCTGAATGCTGACTTTTGTATTTTTTCTGTATTATGCAACAGCTGCCCCTGGATCCCTACACAGGCTTTAAAGACTTGTCGGGCAAATCAAAAACCCCAAAAATTTGTTTTCACTAAGATGCTCTGCAATAATATGAAAAATCCTTCCTCCTAATAGAGCCTTAATATATAATGGATCACCTTCCTTTTTTGTTGGGATAGTAATAGCAATATATAGGTGCATCAGGATGAGCCATCCAGAGCCTTCCTTCAGCAGGATGGTGGCCTAATTAATCTGTCTTTGTGCTAGGCATTATTAGTTTAAAAGTGGGCTGTTTTCCAGCATGAATCGTACCAAGCAGAAATAGCCCTTTGGAATACTTAATCTTTCTCTCACTAATTTTATTTAAAGATATCTCTGGTGATTCAAATTCAACTGTGGTTCAACTTTGAAACTTTTGCCATATGGGTTTCCCTAAGCTGTTATGTAATTTCTCATAGGCTGAAGAACTTCAGTTATTAACATTTTTTACTTGAAGCAATTTTTTTAATGAAGTGGGAAAGATAAAGAACTGAAGAAGATTTAGTCCTGTTTATTTTATATTCTTTGAGAGCCACAGGATTATGTGCTAGCTTGTAAATGGGCTGTGAGTTTATTTTCCCTCAAAAACAAAAATGTCCCTGAAACACTACAAGGAAAATGGGTTTCAAGACTCAGGTCTAAATTTAGAACTGTCCTTAATTGTCAGCTTCTGTGAAAATCAGTGTTTTAWAATGATTGCTCATCATGAACTGCTTTCTAACCTACGTTTCCATTTTGAAGATGTGTTTCTCTTTAAAGCTTTTGGAGACATAATGACCTTGGGAAAACTGGAACATTGTCTTTGCCCTGTTCTAGGATGAGAATGATATCAAAAAATGTTGCTAATATCAGCTGTAACTAAACAAAGCACTGTAATAAATGAAAGAAAGAAAGAAAGAACAAGTTTAAAATGTTATTGACATCACAAATATGTTCAAGCTTGAACATATTTGTGTGTTTCATGGAATTTGTCATGGATGGAACTTTAAATGTAAACTACCCCTGTATAGAAGAAGGATAAAAGAAAGTTGTCAGTATTTGAACCTGACAGAAATTTGCAGATACTTATAGTATCTGCTATAAGTTTCAGGTTATCCATTCCAGTTTGTTATTTCATTCACTATGATCCGACAAAAGAGAAAAGTAGAAGTACAAGATGTAGATCAAAAAATGCAAATATTTTTTAAAATAGCAAATTTTATAGAAAAAAAACCTGAATCCACTTTTCCTTTTTTAGTCACAGAGGTGATCAAATTAACAAAAAAAATTTCAAGTCCTTTTAAGTAGGTCTGTGACTAAAAGCAAATGTATATAAAAACTTCTGGTATTTGAAAAGTTGTTCAGTAGCTGAATTGATACATTTTAATTAACTTAAGGCAATGCCTGAATAATTCCCCTGTGTTGTACAGAAAGGACTGTCGGATAATTTAAAATTGGTATGCACCCGTTCTGAAGAATGAAGCGAAGCAAAAATTTGTTGCCTTCATGATTTTTGTGAAATTTTATGTAGGGGCTCAGTTATGAAATTTTTGTATTGCCATCTTTATATTTCTCCTCAGTTGCTTTTTTACTGAGTTGAAATGTCATGGTCTAGTTACTCTGCTCTTTTGCAAATATTTAAAGCCAGCATTGTGCCTGAAAGGTGTAATCACAGTATCCTTCCATTCATTTAATCCCTGTCCCCATGCTGCTTTCTCACTTGTTCTGGCACAAGTGCCTGTATGACCATATGGTACATCTGATAGTGGAACTGATCTAACCAATTACTATTGTTTTTAACCATATTTGGTCCAAACCACAGTATCTTCCAACTCATTTACTGTTCAGCTGTATAGTCTCCTGTATAGTTACTTGTCAGCCTGGTCTTCACACTTCTGGTTTTACTATGTAATTTTTTTGTTTGGGTGACTGAAGTTATAAACATGTCTTAGAAGTGCTAACATGGTGTTTTGCCATCAGCTGTCACTAGCCTGGTGCTGCAGCTTTGCAGTGCTGGAGCGCAAAGTGTTGCAACCTTAGCGAAGCCGCTCAGCAGGACCACCACACACTCACACATGTGTGCACACACACACGCACGGACAGCTCCTTAAAATGGGTCGACAGCAAGGAGGCAGGAAGGGTCGCCGTATAGAGTTCCACGGGAGCAGTTTATTCCATCCATACTCGTGAAGGGTTCCAGGGACGAAAACACTGAACAATGGAGGGTCCAGGTTCAAGTACAGGAGCAGGGAGCATCAGGGACCAATGATCTGAGGGCATGGGGGTGGTACACAGGCAGGACTAGGGAATGGGAGCCAATGGGAAAACTCTGGGGGAGTGGCGAGGGGCAAAGGCCAATGGGGGGAACCTGGAGTGGACAACCTTCAAGGGCAGAAACATATAAGGTGACAAGGGGCGGGGAGGCCACAGGCCAACCAGGGAAGCAGAACTGGGGTATATTAGCATAGCAAAGCAGAGCATCCTGGGGGAAGTTCTTTTTGTCACCCTAACCTAGGGAGGAATCTCTGATCCTAGGGACTGTCTCACCAGCAGATTCTCTTTGTTTCATGGTCTGTAGGCTTACTGGCCACCACAATCAGCTCTTTTATTTATTTCTCTAATGTCCAACAGTTTTCATTTTGTTAAAATGAAAAAACTTTTTATTGACTGAAAGCCTGCACTGTACTACACACTTATGCTGAATTGACAGAAGGGATGAGGCTTTTAAAGAATATCAGTCCTTATTCTGACTTGTAGTGATACTGGACATGCCAAGAGACATCTTTCATTATTGTAAAACTAAATCTCTCCAGTACTTCTTTACAAAGAAATTGCAGAGCTATCACTATGAGTTAGTGCAGTAAATGGAATCTCAAAATAAGGTGCTATTAAGAATGCTGGTGACAGTCATTCAGGTTCTCAAAACAAACTATAGCTTTGAGATTTAGGCAAGACATGAGGAAATAAGGTCTAGTAGGGATGGTATATGTCTGGGAAGATTGAGTGAGTCATGTTGTCTCCAGTGCTTAAATACTACTTCCTTATTTTCCATCTGGCATGCTGGGGGGATGAGTGGGTGGGAGCATGTGTGCATCCTTTAACATGTCCAAGTTTAGCTTGGTAGATCCAAAGATTCCCTGTGACAAAAAGARAAGCATGTTGAGAGAAGAAATGGAGGGAAACATCCTTTCAGACAGTGAAGAAATAGAAAGAGTTTCCTTCTATGTTCTCATACCACACTGTAAAAATGGGCTTGATTAATAAGGTAGGAAAGAGTGTTTCCAGGTGATTAAAATTTTCTTCATTGAGTTTTAGATGATGGTAATTTATCACAGAGTTCAGGCTGGTTTTTAGTCATTCTATGAACTTTTTTTTCTTCCAAAACAAAGGAAGAACATTTGAAGAAGGAGAGGAGAGAAAGAGTAGGTAAAGAGAAAGTAAATACAGATTAATCAGGAGGAAAGACTAAGAAGCAAGAGAACCTCACTGAAAGCAACAGACTTAAGTATCAGCTGCTGTAGGTGCTTTTGTTCAAAAGCAGTCTTTTAAGACAAAAGGGACAGAGATTAAAAAAAAAAAAGCAAATGCAGGAAGGAAATTGTGTTGAAGATATGGATTTTAAAAAAGGGTACATGAAGAATGAGGATTTATCAACCACTGCAATTTAGTAGCTGAATTTTCTGATATCCTTTGTGTACCTAGTCCTGGAGAACTTTACTATGAAAACCTTAAAATTACTTTTTTTATTTATAGTTTTCGCATAGACTTAATGTCACTTATTTTAATACTGTTACGCAAGACTTGTATCACCACAACAAAACATAGGAGTTTTGTTTGTTTGTTGAAGTGATTATAGTAAGACATCATTATTTGGGATTGAACATCCATTGCCTGTGTTGGAGGTTAGGATTTTTCGTTTTTCTTCTTTCTCTCAGGAAATTTTGTCCCATTTGTT
>RAHM01000368.1:506198-630795 GCA_003713295.1 Parotia lawesii | reverse complement strand
GCCCCTCTCCCAACACAGAACCAATGCCAGGAGGAGAGATCCTCTAGGTGAAGAGGGAAAGRGACATCTGTATATGGTCAAAATACTGAGGTGCCACCTCCAAGCAAGCTCTGGGATGAACAATATCTGATTCCTTCTATGACATGTGGCAGGGGGCTCAGAAGCCTTTAGCAGACTTGCAGTGCTGGCTGTTGCTCGCAGTCTGTCCTTACACAAAGCACAACTCTGCTCCTGATGTGTTGCCTCTGTAGCGTGCCCTGTGCTATGAAGTTTGTGGAAAAGCCCCCAGATTTCAACTGAAACCAGAGCTGGGTGCTTCCACCAGGCCATAAAGAAAAGCCACAGTTAATTTATCACACAGGGTCTTAGTGGTCCTGGACTTGGTTCCCTCCCCTCYCACAGGCTCAGGCCAGAGTGTTTCCACCGTGGAGTCTGGTAGCACCTGCAGCCTCCAACAAAGACGGATACCTGCCTGTGCCAGACATTATACATACATGGGGTCCATGGGTTCTGGTCAAAAGGTTGTTGAGCAGCATAGCACTAGGAGTGGGAATGTCCCAGGGAAGGTATTTGCAAAGGTGCAACTGGAGAAGTTTGGTAGTCCACAGGTACTGGGGATCCAGGCGACCTTAATGTCTCTCAACTGCCAGTTCCCACCATGTTTCTAATCTAGATTCTCTGGATTTTTATTAATTTTGTCTCTCTGATGGAAAACTCAYCTGCACGTCTTTCCTCCTCTGATTTATTCTTTTCCAAACACCAGAAATGAAGGCCTTCTGTTTTTACAGAGGCTTTTGGACATGCTTTTTTCCTCCATCTGACATGTAACGTCAAGTGCACACATAATTCTTTATAGACTGGGAGTCCTAGGCTTGCTTTCTTACCTTTTTACTTATCTCCCTCATCATTATTATCTAAATATGGGGTGTATCACATTATTCATTTCTCAGTAACACTCCTTGGAAAATAAGGTGGAAACACTATCATTTATAGCATTTTGAACATTTTACTTGGTTTAAGTAATTAACCAACATAAATTCTGCTCATGAAAAAACTAAACCAAACCAAAAAACCACTGTGGTGAGACAGCCCTTTATAGAAACGGCCTGGCAGCATTTAGTATTGACAACTATGCTTGCAAGCACTGCTTACCAGCAGCACAGACACATAAGCTCAATGTACTCCAGGTACCAGRAGAGGACTGTGACTTGCATGAAAGAACAGCAGCCTATTTCTTTTCAATAAATGCAAAGGTATTGTTCTGGACTACGAACAAACCCTCAAAAACCTTCATATTAGAATAGCCCATCTCATGCATCACCGTCTTAGGGCCCAAAGCACATGGTAAAAAAAGATACAGGATACCAAAACAAAAGCARTGAAAAAAGGTGGGCTCTGTCCCAAAGAGACAACTGGTACAGAGAGGCAGGAGACAGCAGAGGAGCAGTACTGATTAGCATGATGGGCTTCATCCTCAGCACAAGCCTYGCAGTACTCTCAGCACGCCCGCTGCCAAGTCAGTAAGTCAGCTCAAAAATATTTGTTATGTTAAAGTAATCCTCTGTGCAAGTCGTTTTAGTGTAGGATGACATTCGTCTCGGAGGTAAAACACAAAGGATCTTTGGCTGAATTCTTATTGTGAGTGACATGAAGAAAAACCCCTCGCCATAGGACACCGATTTATTGCCTATGGCCCCATTGAAACGTCTGCATAGAAAATCAGGCTACTCCCATCGAGCTGCATGACACCCAGCTGGGCATGCTGTGCAAATGAGGAGCTCACAGTGCCAGCTTTGGCAGTCACCAGGCCTGCTGAGGACAGACATGGCTAAGCAGGACAATCATCCTATAGCRTAACACAGTCAAGGGATGCTTCCTTGGAGGGACAATATTGAACAGACCCTATGGATCTATACAGCARAGTGGAAAAGAGAGCATGTTGTTCTTTGTAAAAGCAAGAAAGACCGAGGAAGAGATGCTCCAGATCCCTGTCTTCACGTAATTGGGATGCATTACCAGCTGCAGGAGGTAAGTAACCAGCATAAATTACTGCATCATTAGCTACCTAACAGGCAACTCTTGCTCTCAGAAATACCTCAACTGCATTGCTCCAACAGGCTCTCTTCAGGCTTCTCAGGAAGGGCAGAATAAAAGTAAACAATGACACTGTATGAGATGTTTTCCTTCTAATACCATTCAGTAGCAGCATCAGACCACCCTCATCCGAAGGCTGTCAGGAAAAGTTTTGGGATGGCACTACAGCAAAGGGTACAGATGGCTCCTAGTAATATTCCATCACCAGGGACCTTGTATTGAGTCCTTTTACATTCTTTCACATATTTTGTGGATACATCACTGATCCTACAAATCTGACGTAGTAAATAATAAGTTAAAAGATTAACTCGTTTTCCCAATAGCTCACTTCCCATATACATTTTACTGCAAACACAAAGGCATTTCAGCTTTCTGGCACTGCTGCCATGCAAAGTTCACAAGCTGAATTTCATGGTCTGTGTCTGAAATGTGCAAAATGACTTTTTAGTTTTACTGCATCAAAGGGAAGTTTCTCCAGGCTGCAGAAGTGCAGTCAACATGGATGTTCAGTTTCAGCCTCACAGGAAGGGCTGAGAAGCACACACAAAGCACGCTGCTGCCAGCACAGCCCTTCAGGGAGGTCATGGGCTAAARGTTTACAGCACTTTCCCTAAAACAGGAAAGGAATGAAGTCATCGTTTCTATACTGGACAAAAAATTAAAGAAAGACTCAAAGGCCAGGTTCAGTGGTAAGCAGATGGAACCCACGAAATGTAAACTTCCTTCTCTCCTTGAACTACCATGGCACCTTTTGGGGACATCTCTGCTAGTGAGACCCAGAGCAATTGTTTTGGAGGTGGTACCAACAGAGCAAAATCCTGTCTAAACAGACTATAAAGGATAGGAAGTCCAGCTTCCAGGTCCAGGCACGCAGCAGGGCACAAATGTGTACCTGCAAGATAAGCAATGATTTTGAGAGATGTGRTGCTTAGGGACATGGTTTAGTGATGGACTTGGCAGTGCTGTGCTAGCAGCTGGACTTGATCTTAAAGGTCGTTTCCCACCTAAACAATTCTATGATTCTGTATCAGTAGCTTAACTTGGTCAGGCAGTCATTTTTTGAAAAGTTGGTTGAGTGTTTCAGCTTTGGTGGTACTCAAAGGAAGTTCTTTCTAATGTGGAGAAAGTGAGAGAAAGCAGGAAATATTGCAAAGGAATGACAGATGCTCATGTYGCAGGCTGCTTTGAATCAGGAGTCAACATCTGACAATAAATAAAAGAAGCCATGCAATGAGAATCACCTGTGAACTGCTCTGACCTCAAAGACTGGTTAGATTCAACACAGTAAAGTGGAGAAAGAATAGCAGCACAGAGAAAAGCCAGAAACAAAGCAAAAATGCTTTAGGTTAATTCAGATACAGAAGCCTAAAAGCTTAGATGAAATGATAGCTGTATGACATTTCAGCATAAGAATGACCATGCACTGGAGATGTTATACAAAAAGACGCTGATAACATGCAGATATACTGAGTACAACCTTTAGAGAGACAGACAGTGCCTGCTTACATTGGGATGGAGGCTGCTGCAGCTTACACTGATCCAAAAAGGTAGGGAATGAAATATCAAGTTCACCATCCTAGGTACACAGGGATGAGCTAATAGCTAGATAGCCTTAAGAAAGATCAGATAAGATTGTATCTGAAATAGGCTAAATTGTAGCTCATAGAGAAAGGACTGCAGTTTGGAAAGAGATTTGCGTGTGGAGAAGTATAAAATGTACATCACACATAGRTGATGGTAGTTGTACTTGTAGTTATGGTTAAGGTCAAGGGAAAAGAAAGGGACAAATGGCAGGAGATCTTCCCCCAAGAAGTCCTCTAGTGAGAAGAAAATAAAAATGTGATGAGAGAAGTATGAATAGAGGCAAATAGCCACAGATGGCAAAGGATAATGGGACTTCACAGATGTCGTGGACTCTGTTGAAGTTGGCAGAGACTGGGATAGAAGCAAGGGTATAAAATACTGTCTTTGAGGGTTTTTTCCTAAGACAAGATCTTGTCACTAGAAATGTTTCTCCCAGCAGGAATATGCAGTGTGTACCACACAGTTATTTAGACCACAGAGAAATACTGCATTTGAACCTTTATCAAAGAAGAAGAAACTTTCACATCACTAGGATCTAGTCCACTAACTTCCCACTCCTGGTGTCATACTTGTTCCCTTTGGAAAAACAAAAAAGAAAAAAAGTGATGCAAAGGATTTATGACTTTCTTAAAGCACAGCTCAGCTGTAAGTAGGACACAGGGAGAAACTTGCATGAAAAAACAGCAGAACCTCAGAAACGGGTGCAGTAGAAAATGGAATGACGATATCTCTGAGTGCACAACTCCTGTCCCATGAAAACAGGTTGAACATTTTGATGTGAAAAGCTTATATCAGCCCTAAAACAGCCATAAGGTATGAAGCCTTGCACTCCTTAGAAATTAATACCCAGCCTTCAAAAACCTTGCTGAGGAATCTGCCCTGTCCAAAAGCTCCAGGTCTCTGCATCCACCTCTACATGGAGCCTACCAAGGGGGCAACACCACCAGCAGCAGCAATACTGGGCTGCCCGTGTGGCATCTGGAGGAAGCTCTTAAGCTAAGCCAGCAATCTCCTGCAGCTAACATCAGAGTTGAAGGCAGCTGTCAAGAGGGAAGATTCCCCACAGCTCAGGGTCCTTCTCTCTTTCTCTTTTGATTCCTTCTGAATCCTGAGCAGCTCATCAGGGCAATTCTCCGATCCAGAGCCAAAACAATTTGAACACTTATAACATGACAGTTATTGAACATTTCCCCCAATAGCATGCATCTCTGTTTGYAGTGCCCTTGACTAATGCAGGCCCTTCCCAATTCTGAACCTATAGGACCGCATATTTTAACAGGGTATTCATTTTGTACTAAAAAAGCATCATTTAACCGTAGCCAGATGTCCACTGAACTCTGCAAAAAAGCTTTTTCTACCAGCGCCACTTGGTTTACTCTTACATCTGTTGCGTAGCTCAGGAATTAGTAGAATGTAAAACATTTTATGTATTCCCTCTGCTCTCATTCAGTGTTAATATATTCAACATGTTTTTCTAAAACCACATGCACCTTTTTCCCATTTCTTCTAATTTACTTGCATAACTTAACTCCCAAAGCTAACCTGGAAAATTCACAGAAATTGGAGACAAACCCCATCTACCTATATAAAAGCTTGGTCCATTTCTTGTTCTAGGGAGGATCATTTCCAAAGGGTGAAATATGACCTGACTGAAGTTAGGGGCAAAACTTTGAGGGGCATCATTTAAAGCAAGTTTGGCTCAAAACTAACCCCAGGACTCTTCCCTCACCCCTGTTATTTATGGTTATGACACACCATCCAGTCTATATGAACATGTTTGAATCAGTATTCAGAAGTTTAAAGCTCCTTGGACTGTGCTCAAGCCTATACACACCATAATGGCATAATGGAATTATTAGCATCTTGGTTTGTTATTTTTCTAGAYGTTTCTTTTCTGTCTGAGACTGAACTTTCCATCTTATTTTCCCCCCTTTAATCCCAAGAAGTAAGCATTGGTGTCAAATTTGCCAAATAAATCCCAAATCATCTTGGTCTTTTTTTTTTTTTCGGAAATGAGCGAGGGAAAAATGACAAACTGTAATTTACTCTCTATTGTGTGAAGCCCAAATTGCTTAATATTCAGCATAAATAGTAATTTTGTTCTTTAAAGTAAATTCTGACTGGATTTCAGTTTTCTTCTTGGTCAAAAAGGTGGTTGTTTGTTGCACAGAAGGAGGGAGAAAGCAAGTACTCAGAGTTGCCTATGTGGTACAGATGTAACAAGAAAGGTTATGAAAATCAATGAGCATGGATGTGTTGTTATGGATGCTGCATTTCCATCATTCTGATTTCAGGCCRTGCTCACAGTGCCAACAGAAATCCACAGAGAGCAGCAGCCTCTGCACATCTTGTGCTTCCAGCTGAACTTGCTGCTTTAACAAAAGTGAATTCCTGTGCACACTTCCCCAGCTGAATGCTTCAAGGGGCAAATCCAGCTCCTCTCTCCTTGCCAATGTCCTGCWGACATAGCCCACATAATGACACTGCATGTTGGCACAGGGTAGGAAATACATCTGGAGGAGGATCTATGTCCAAATTTGTAGTCATGAGCCAATTTTTTTTTKCCAAATGTGTCTTACCCCTATTAGTTCTCCTGGGGTGAGGAAAGGAAACGTATGATTATTGATCTGTCTGAAGAGGTTACATTCCCCATCAAGAGGCCTTGAGAGAGTATTAATTTCCTTCCCACTCTGTCAAGCTTCCATGAGAACGTCCCACAGCAATACACCCTTTGGGTCTAAGGTCTGCTCAGCTGCAAAGCTACTTTCTTTTAGTCACAGAGTAGAAAAGGGGTTGGAGGAGGCATGAAGAGGTCCTCTGGCTC
This sequence comes from Parotia lawesii, assembly GCA_003713295.1. Taxonomy (NCBI): domain Eukaryota; kingdom Metazoa; phylum Chordata; class Aves; order Passeriformes; family Paradisaeidae; genus Parotia; species Parotia lawesii. The sequence continues at coordinate 624,293 of RAHM01000368.1, read as the reverse complement.
ATTCTTCCACCATAAGGCAAGATGGGCTACACCTACACCCCTCTGGACAGACCTTTTCTTTAGTCTTAACAATCTCCCATGTTAGAAGTTCCACATCACCCATTCAGTCCACTTCAGAAAACCGTCCTGTTGTCCAGCCCTCACTTGCAGTGAAGCTCACTACTTCCCAGCACGTCTCCCATAGCTACAAACGCCAATTTATCCCTCTGTGTTACTGCCCCACTTTAGATATTTGAAGACCACTCATGTCACCCTCACTCCTTTATGGAACATACCTCCAGCTTCCGACCAAGAGGCCACATCTCTTTGGAAGTGCTGTGTGCTAGATGGGGTGTGGCACCCAGCTCAATTGCACAGGCCAAAGGGTGGAGAAGGTTTACTAAATACATCTTGCAAAGAACACCCCAATCTACACATACTCATATGAAGCATGGATTTTTTTTTTCACAAAAGTATGAGATTCTTGTCTTGTGTTTGGTTTGAGATCCGCCACAACCTCCCCAACCCCCCTTTGGATCCTTTCCTGCAGATGTGCTCCCTGGCTGGATTTCTCCCCTCAGCTTATGTTTGCATTGTTGATTACTGCAAATCAACCTCACATATGTAGGCTTTTTCACGTAATTACTGCAGTTTGTGCAAATAATTTTGCATTCTAGTTCTGCCCTCAGATGTGCCCACAGACACTTCATAGCTTGTTGTCATCAGCAAATGTAATGAATAAATACCTCAACTGCATTGCTCCAAAATCACTTCTAACTCAAACCCTACAATATGCAGAAAGCAGTAATAAGCACAGAGCCCTCTGTTATATCACTGCTGGCATCTAAATTTCTAACAGCCAGTTTAAAGGGATGATTTTTTAGTTTCTGCGTTCTGCCATGGCAAAGTGCATGGGCCATGATGGAAGGTCGTTCTGGTTTCAGTAATCTCAGGAAGGGGGAATCACTGCTCCCAGTGCCAACAGCATTCCCATGATCTCAAGTAGCAGCTGATAAATGCAGATTGCTCAGGCCTCCTGAGTCCGTGAGAACTTAAAGGGAGCAGTGAACAGGCAGGTAACATTACCATGGAGTCATTTTACGATATTGTTTCTTTATCGTTTACTATATGGTTTCTATCAAAACCACACAAAGCACAAGCTGTTCAGGCTAACAAGAAGTAAGTATTGCAGCTGCCACTACCAGAAATGTTTGCTACACCTCACATTTCAGGAGAAAACTACTAGACTGAATGCTTCAAAGAGCAGCAGGTTCCCATCAGAATGAGTTACTTGGCAGCTACAGCCAGAGAACCTCTGCACCGCGCTTCTCGGGGGAGAAACGCAGGACTGGAAAAGGCAAAATGGAACAAGACATTTGTTTAATTTGTGTACCACAGTTGTTATAAAAGTATAACAATCAGGTGGGAAAATGTCTCCAAAAGCATGAAATGAAAAAAAAAACATTAAAGGAAATGCAGGCTATGTACACCTTTCTCTGTTTTGTACATCTTTTTTTTCCCACCTTTGTTCTCTCCTTCCTATTCCTTTAAGCTTAGGCATAGTTGTTACTACATCACAGTGATGAGCATTCTTGAATCATTTCTTCGTACTATCATTCTTCTTCTATCATTTCTTCCCATTGCCATGTCCTACATCACAGCCCTGTGCACAGCATCCAGGCAGCTCACTGCTGTCTGGCATTACTGCCCATCTCCAGACACAGCTCTGAGCTGTGGCTGCAATCAGCTGGGACAGCACAGGGCTGCACACAGAAGTGGCTGCCAGCTCACATCTGGAGCCAGCTGATGGCTGCTTCAGTCAGCTAAAGGACTTGTTCCTCATTGCAGACTTAACAGCAATGCCACCCACAGCCCATGACTTTCACAGTTCCCCTGCAAATCCTCTGCACTGAAATGGAAAGAGATGCAGAGGGCTTGGTGCCAGCTCCTCTCTGCACTAAGAAAAACCTTTTATATCAGCTTTAACTGCCCAGTACACAGGCCTTCTATGATCCTGCATCAGCCAACCTACAGACCAAATGCTGGGCACAGTATCATTGCATTCATGACTTGCATTGAGGGAGTGAAAACAAAAAATTCCCCATTCCCTAATGTACAGCCAGGAAGGATAAACAACATAATTCAGCCTCAGAAGGTCTCCTCTTCCAGACTTGGACAATAATCTAGTGGCAGTCAAGGAAAACTGGCAACAACCAAGAAGGCGTCTCCTGCCTCCCTATGGGAGCAGAGTAAGTAAGAATGTTAAGCTGTGTTTTCCCATTTCTCCTAGCCTCTCCAAAGGCCATATCAAAAAGGGAGTAGGAAGCAAACAACTTGGTAAAGTGCTCCTGCTGCAGTACATCTGTCTTTTCAAAAGCTTGAGTCAGCAAGCTGTGGAGGTGGGAGCACTTGGCTTGGAAGTACATTAACCCCTGGGAGGACACAGTAGCAGCAGCAGCAGCAGCAGCAGCAGCAGAGCCTCAGCGTGCCTGAGCAAGCTCCCCTCCACTGCAGCACCTTGCTGCACGAGCAAAGTCCGGTGTCTGTGTTTCTGAAATGCTGGACTCTGCAGTGTGGGAACACACGGGATGGGGGGAAGGCAGGAGGTGCAGGCAGGATGCAGAGCACCCACAGCGGCACAGCAATGGTGTCAGACCAGTGACCCAAGAGAGGAGAGCAGGCTCTGACAACGGCCAGCACCAGCTGCTTGAAAAAGTGGGAAATGATTTGCAAAGATGGCAAATGGGCATCTGCTTTGCATCCAATGCATTTCGTTTTGAGGGTCTGGGGCTTTTGCCTGAACAGTCTATCTGCACCCACACATGTATTGGCTGAGGTGTCCATGCACTTGGTTTAAGAGACTTTGGAAGTAGAAAATAAAGACCTGCATTTGTATTATGATTCAGCAGTGCTCCAAACTTTCAAGTCAATTCAGTAAGTAACAGGAAAATCCAGGGAACTACACCAAGTCTCTTAAATCTCAACCTTTCTGTGAGTCTCACTTGAAAAAACGGGTGATGCTCCTCACTTCACTGTTTCTTCCTTCTTCTCCCTCCATCTCATAGGGGCTACTGCTGCCTCTTCAGCATCCATCTCAAGCACAGCACAGATTCATCATGCTGGTCTTACTGCCCCAGGTCTGTCCCTCCAACATGCAAGCAGAGCTCTGAACTGGGCTATGGCTCAGGCAGAGAGTGCTCTACTTCTTCCTGGAGTCAAGGTTTGCCAACCCAGTATCTTTACAATCTCATTTCAGGTAACTGTAAATACTATATTAAATGTTAGCTTCAACAATGTCAGAGTTTGATGGGTTTTATAAGCAATTTTCTTCTCCTTATAACTACACTATTGAAACTGTGGCATGCTGGGAAGAAAAAAAAAGAGAGAGAGAAAGGGCAGCCCCAAAAATGTTTAGAAATCTCATGTTATGATGAAGCACAAAATTATTTTTATTTCACCAAAGTAAGGGATATGGGCTAAAACATTTGAATACTTTAGATTTCTGTACACAGGACAGTAGGAAGAAATTAGCAAACAACTCAGGTACCTACTAAACAAAGGACAGAAACGGGTCAGGGCAGGTCAAATAGCTAAACCCAGCTTTTCAGGCCAAACTGATCTGAATTCAAATCAATGATGTCCAATTCTGTAATTTACAGCTTAGTAGCATCTCCCTCTGGAATGTCAAAATAGCAACTCAATGCATAGTCCAGTGCTTTCACATTTCCCTAATGGAGCTATTCAYATGCTGAACAAAGCCTGAAAGGAGCCAGGCTAGGAGGAAAAAAGTATGAATCTCACTAAATATTCAGTATTTAAAATGCAGGTCAGAGAACACAATTGAGTTTAATTAGAAAACTCAAACGGGACCCTGCATGTTAATGCACTTGCTCACTGCTTGGGTTCATTTCAAAGTGCTCCCATTTGATTGTCCTTGGAGACATTTGTGTTTGCATCTAACAAAGAAGATAAAAAATGACAGGAAATGTTTGTTCTGGGTGTATCTGTGTAAATCAGCTTGCAGCAAAGATGTTATTGCAGCCCTCCACTACAGCACTGAGTTCATGAGACAGGAATGGTTGGACACAGAGCTGCGTGAACCTTCCTCCCTGGAAAACCCCTTACTAAATTGCAGCCATAGCAAAATGTAGTTTCCAGGGCATTGAGGTTTGACTTTTAGAACTCTGGAAAATTTTGTCAAGAATTAGAGCAGTGACACAGATTTGTATCACAACCTGCCTGGAAATTATTCAGGTTTTCAGTGCCTGGTGGCCAATTCCCAGGTGCAGTGCACAGGAATGCTGCTTAAATGCACAGATGCAATGATGATGTATTTAGAAAGCAAAAATTCACATGGGTCATAAATAAAATTGCTGCTTGAAAACACTTAGTGTATTAATAAACCCTAAGTGTTTAGTAGCACAGTCCCCACTGAAGCCCATCAGCTGCTCCTGTTGGTGCTACTCAAATATGATTATAGTGAAACGAGTTGGGTAGCACTCCTCTAGATAAATTTTTCAAACCCTTTAAAGTTTAGCCCTTCACTATTTGTTTTTCAAACATTATCATATAATATAAACCAGCAATTTTTATTGTTAGATGTAGCATGTTTTATAGAACAAAAACTAAAGATGTGTTGTGCTTATGTTTCCTTCAGTTTATGGCTTTTGTGGAAAAAAAACATCGGGCACAAGTCGCAGCTGAATCAAACACTATGAAATATATTCAAGAAACATTTTAGACTACTTCAGGCCAGGACTGTCCTGAAGGGAGCTGCTAGGGTGTTATTGCCAGTATCCTTATGAAGGATTGACCTCCTTCCTTGTCCTTCCTAAAGACACTATATAAAGTACAGATATAGGTACAAGACAAAAAGAAAATTAAATACTGACTGGAGGCACACAATGTTTGCAACAGACCTGAACAAACAGTCCAGTGAGAATGGTCCAAAATCTCTGAATGTTTTCAGACTACTTGTATCTTTCTGTTGTGTGRGCAGTCCAAAAGTTTCAGAGCTAAACTAGTGCACTGGTTCTCAAATTTTCCTCCCAGATCTCCTTTCCTCCAGAGAGACCTGTCCTGACTAGAAGATATCACTTCTCTTTGCAAGGTGCAGTAATGGATGGAGGGCTGGAATCCCAGTGCTGAGGCACACAATGAAGTGAATTGGAATAAAAACAGATTATGAACAGAAGATTAACCTGTGTAGATGCTTGTTATTTCAGCTGAATTAAATGCAACTAATAGCAAGTGGCAGCAAACACACGCATGCAAACTAAGGTTATTAACACCAAATACAGGATGTAAATCATACTTTTGAAGAAATATTCAAGCCCATTTTAAAGCATTATCCACAGATATGTACATAAAAAAATTAAACGAATCACAGTAACATAATGAGGTGAAGATCTGGAGGAATATCCTATTCTGTTCTGTTCTTTAGGACTATCTCAGGCTCAAGAACAAATGCAAAGCTGGAAACCCAATATGGGATTGTCCTGTGTTGTGTGACAGCCACTCATAAGGTGGCCAGTGTGTGTGTGTACCAGGAAAAGTCTTATTTTGTGTTGCTTCAGCTGGGAAAATGCTGACTTAAGTGGTTGCTTATTGAAATAACTGAATATCCAGTTCACACACTTGGTCAGGAGTGGTGGATGTGGCTCATGCTCCCTGCTGTGACCCACGTCCATGGGGCAGGGCCAAGGAGTCCATCCATAGTCCAGTGCTCACCACTGTCCTTCCCACGATCTGCACATTGTGGAACCAGCCATGGGGACCTTTCTGAGTTTTAATCTCAGATTGCATCTTATCCTAGACAAGGTCTGCTGCTGCTAGAAGCTGTCCCATGAGAGGCATTCCCCCTCCACACAGACTGAGTGCACTCAAGAACAGTCTCAAGCTAAGACCCACTTCCAGCAGCTGCAGGTGGGATTTGACAAAGGCACAACTTTCCATCCCATCTTCTTGCCCTTATTCTCTTTTGTGGTCATCAACCAAACCCATGCCCACTTGAGGAGTCAGTTCAGACACTACGTGGGACATCCCAAACAATTCTTCCCAGGAGGGACTAGCAGAGCTGTGGCATCTCTCCAGTCACCCTTCAGAGAAGCAGACTGAAACATGGGAGAACTGTTAACCACCTCATTTGAGTCAAACCTGACCCAAATAAAACCAGAACCTGCTTTTAAATCCCTCACCTCCTAATTTGTGACTGTTTGGCTTGCAGATGCCTGTATGCTTGTATTCTGTCTAATGAGAGATGTTCCCCTTCCTGCCCTCAGTGAAATACCCTGGATTTCACTCTCCAGCAGTGCAACAGGAATTTGAGGGCTGCATTTTTCATTCCCAAAGGGGAGACAAAAGCTACCAAGCATCTCTACTCCTTTGAACCTTGAAGACAAACTAAAAAAAAAAAAMCATCTCATTACTCGGGACATATTTTACCTCCTGCAAAGGGTGAAGCAGGCCAAGCACAGAGACAGTTAAAAAACCAAACCCAGTCACCCTTCCTCCATCCTTGCAAACTCACTGGAGCCTAAAGCATTTCCAGATATCTCCCACTGTGGGGAGCTACAGACCACAGTGCCCTAGAATCACTCAGAGACAAATAAGAAGGGGCTTTAATACAGCAGGTAGGAACTGGATGTCAGATTTTCCTTCTGTAGAATGTGTAATAATTGCTGTGGTACACAGAGAGTCAGAGAGATGAGTACCAACATGCCAGAACCAAGCTGGTCCCCTGAGCAAAAGGCTGGCAGATCCCCTTTTGCATGTCCCCATCTAAGCTGCAGGTAGCTGATGCCCTGAAGGAATGTGAGCTTTTCCCTCCTTCACAAATACTTCTGGCTCTTTGTGTACTGCTCCTGATAGAGGAATTCCCTTCCCAACCCCCAGCAGGAGACCACTTTAGGCATGTGCACAGACAGACAGCCGGCTATGCCAGCCAAAATAGGCTTTCTGCAGGTTGACATCAGGTCGTGAGCTGATGTCTAAGAAAATTAGTGGAAAAATTCATAGCTGTAAACAGATGGCTCCATTTCACCTAGTAGAGAGCAAGGAGAAAAATCAAATAACTGTCAGATGAACACTTGAATGAAGTGAGGTAAAGTAGCACAAAGATTTCAGCATGAGCTAAATGCAGAACTGAGAGCTTAAATCCAACATGAGCTTTTGGTCCTAGCAAAAAAGCCTCACACAGAAAGGAGTGACAGTGCAACACAGAAAGTGGCATGTGGCAGCCATGGCAAAGTGGCAGCCTGTCAGCCCTAAGCAGATGAGAAGATGCTGCTCCTTAAGATAGCTGCAGGGCTGACTTGTATTTGAAGATTTAGCTTGAATACCCACTCACCTACAAGACTCTCGGGTGCACCAAGACACTGACCTCTCAAAAGGTCAAATTCTTAATAAGCATCAGAGTGAAGAAAGCACAAGAAACAGCCTGTTTTTCAAATTCCAGGCAGGACAAATCCACCCCACCAGCCATGGAGCAGTGTCTGATGGTGCCAAATTCAGCCCTGCTTGGGGCTGGACTTCAGCTGCCAGGCTGAATCTGATCCAAGCAGTTAAAAGACAGTTRTTTTGGTTCATCCCTCACACACTCCCAAACTACTACTATTTTTCCACCTTTTAGTCTACTCATACAAAAATAAAGACCTGGTACAAAGAATACAGGCCAGACATATGGTAGTTGCTCCATTTGAAATTGCTAATAAGAGAGGCCTCCCTTTCTGGTAGGGAGACTGAATCAAGTTCACTTACAGGGTTGTTTAAGTTGGTTTGTTTAGATTCAGAGCAGAGGCCACAAAAAGCATTCACAAATACAGCAGTGAAGGCATTATGATCCCCACAGCTTATCAGACTGAACAAGGAAGTACTCTTCTGCAGCAGGTTATAGAAGTATAAAATCCTTCTTTCCTGTGTTTTCACCATATCTGCTATATTTTCACACCTATAACAGGGGGTAAGTTCTTAAAACACAAGACCCGATGATTCAGCAGAAGCATTGGCAATATGCAACACACATAAAATGAGGCTAAATTTCTACCAGTTCCTCCTTTCCATCTGCCTTATGGCTTCTGCTGTCTCTTGCCTACTCCCTGTGCTGTAGACCCCCTCATTTACCTCTCTCTGTGCATCTGATTTTGGTAGATTATCTGGAGACATCAACCTTGTGTAGTTTTAGGAACTTCAGTTTATACAAATGAAAGAAAAACGGCCCAACAGCAAAGCTACATTTAAATGTTTGCTTTTTACTTCAGAGAGGATGAGCACCTTAGAGAAAAGAGGTTTATTTTAAATACCTGCAGAGTCTGGTGAACCACAGCACTGCAGCATCTCAACACCAGTACAAAGTGCCCCTCATGCACTGTGGGCTTAGACTTTTATTAAGTAGATATAGCCTAAAATAGGATAGGTGCATTCCTGGCAATAGCTGAGGAGCTTTTAAGTAAACAGTCTCAGGGAAAAGTTGATGAAAGGAGACAATGAACACCCATTTTATGACATGCTGCAGCAATTCCTTTTTTTGAACTCTTCCTCTTCTTTCACAGCTCTGTGTTGAGTTGCCCTGCCTATATTAGACTCACAGAAGATGCAGTATTTATATGCAGGATGGCCCCAAAGGCAGGAAACACTTGTTTCCCATTAACTTCAGCAGAACTGAAATCATGCTGACATGAGGCCACAGTTTATGTCTCATTTGGGTTCTAACTAGTATGAGTAGTTATCCTCCCAAAATTGTATATAGGCACGTGCACAGCTGCTGAAGTGGATGCAGGTAGGAAACACATTTACTGTGAAACTCTCCAAGAGTTACAAAAAATGATTGGCTAATAGTAATTTTTCTCTCAATGGCAACAGACATTTTACCAACATACATCCATAGGCTGTAAATGAAAACCAGAATAGAAGATATTAGAGATATAACCACCTTTAGATCTTTTGGTTAGAGCAGTTAAATTTTCAATGTTTCATACAGTGGAACCCTCCTATATTTTCACAGCAAATGTAYAGGGCCAAAGTGGATGAAAAGCAAAGTGACAACAAATCACAGGCAAGATACGGTACAGGCAGCAGAAGTCTAGATTTTAAGGTCCCTGCAGGAACTACCTTTCTGGAGATTTTGAATGCAACTCTAATGTAAATCTAACATTCACAGTACATGTTGAGCATGTGTATTTTTGGCTTGAAAAGGAAACAAACCTTGGAACTGGCAGAACATAATCTTCTTATGCCTTAAGGAGAGCACACTCAGGTGCAACAAAGCACCTGGAAGCACAGGATTCTGTAATAGCAAAATCTTCCAAATAACACAAAGCAAGAGTGGGCAGGTGGGGGGAGTAATTTAGGACAGGACTCTGTGCCAAATCTGGCATATATATTAGTTTATTGTGTGTGAAGCATGAAATGCCTGCAGCAAGCTCCACATGGCAAATCCAATGAGATACGCATACATTTAAACAGCCTGGGATTTCTGAATGCTACAAACAGGGAAAATCAGTTTAAAGTCAGAAAAGATATGGATCTAAGGATCCCAGGACAGTGTTAGCCACATAAGGTCAGGAAAGCAGAGAGAGGTCCAGTCTAGAAGCAGCATGAGGGATCAGTCTTCTCCCAGACGGAAAAGGAGGAAAAGAAAGAAATTTTCAACATACATTTAATCAAGTCCTAAAGCAGAATTACTACTGAAAAGCCCAAAACAAGAAGCCTAAAAGGACAGAGAAAGGAGGAAACACCATCCCATCTACAGAAGGCCAAGTCTCACCCTGAGTGACCACAGGGTACCCACAAGGTCAAGTCAGCTTTTTGGCAGAGCAGCCTCAGGTGTCTGGAAGAGGAGGCAGCTGCAGTGAGCCAAGACACTGCCTCTGAAAAAGAAGAGTATTGGCTAAATATCCCCTAGAAGGACATTTTCTTATCATTTTCTTTTGTAGATGTTYGAAGTAGTGCAGTTGTAGCCTACGATCATCTTTATGAAGATGAAGGTCAAACATAATTGAGTTACAGCTCGTACTAAAACAACTTCCCAGTGATCTGACAGTTGTGGGGAACCTTTGGGAGCAGCAAAGCAAAGTGACAAATTCTCTCAGAAATAAGCTAACTGATTATCTAAAGCTGGAGATACTCTTTACACCCTCCTGGAAGCAGCTGATTTAGGGACTGGTGGAACAGCAGACAGGTCTTCAGGTCTCTGCAGTGAGTGAGAATCCATTGCCTGAAGGCAAAGAGCAGGAGTGTAAATCAGTTGCTGACCCTGAAAACACTGTCTCATTCCATCATTCAGAAATTAATATGGCTAAACTAAATGTCCTGGGAAGAAATAAGTCATTTGAAGGACAGTATAAAGATAGTTTGGGCACTTGGGACTTTGGGTTGGTTTTTGAAATTATTAACTGGGCATCTTGCAAAAATATGCATCTCTGTGACCCCACATGCAACGGTAGTGTGTTACTGAGTCTAAAAGCTGGTACGTGCTTCAGAGACCTAAGTCTACCCAAGAGTCTTTACTTGTATCTTAATTACAGATGCATTGCCCTGGGACAAAACAAATTTCTTTGCCCAATGTGACCAACCTTCACAGTCTGATGATTACAAAATTTAATTTTTTAGCAATTCTCATGGTCTTCAAACACAAGCATTTGCAATTATTGCATTATCTAGATCAACACTTTAATACATAAATTAAAATTACATAGTTAAGCTAACAATCTTGCCTAGCAGCATTTCCTGTTCAGTGATTTGGATCAGCGTGGGCTGATCCTTATTGGAATGCCTGAAACATTTAATTGTATTGCACGTGAACACAACAGGATTTTATGTTCATGGCAGTGATTTAATGTCCACTCCCCTTTAATGAAGTCTTTTAAGTGATCCATAGAAAAAAAGTTAACAGCTTTAGTACTTCAGCTTACCAGAGTCCCTTTATTGATCAGCATAAACCCCAATACTTCTGCAACAACTCTCATAGCAAATAAATGTCGGCAGCAGTTGGTCTGCTTTGGAAATGAGCGCTGCTCTCCTTCTGGCAACAGTTTAAGGGCACAGTTTTCCCTTGAAATAGTGAGCCTAGTTCTCATTAAAAATCTGATTTTGATACCACTTATCAGCAATACCTGGAGCAACTCTACTGATGTTAATAACATAACAATGGGGTAAAATCAGGCTAAGTGAAAATAAGGACTCGGGACCACAGGCAATAAAAGTTTTGCGTCTATTTATATTGGATCCAAGCTTGGCCTGGCTGATCTAACTCTCTTGTATTCATGAAAAACAAGCATGTACAATGCAGCAGAGGTACCAAGTAAAGCTGAAAAAGCACCCACTGGAATATTTTRGGCTGCTTCTAATCTTATCATCTTTTATTTACTCAATGAATGCTTTTCTCCCCCAATACAGACAAACTCAAAAATTACTTTCCTCTTTCCTTTTTATTCTGACAACATCCTTCAGAAGACTGCAAACAATCTGGGGGCTGTATCATACACCTACATGAAAGAGCAGGAATTTACTGTCCTCACATTCCAATCTAAATRAACCCAGAGCCACTCTGCTCTGGAAACAAAGCAGCGGGCCACTTCGGCAGTGACTAACGTAGCCACAGTCTTCTTAACAGGAACTATGTTATTACCGGCCAATTTTCCAGCAGAAGCAAGTAAACTCAAGTCTCTCTAGACCCATTTACTTAGGTACAATTTCTGTCTTACAAAAAATTCCCCAAGCAACATTCAGGAATTTGAATATTGTAACTAATTTTGGGGTCTCACGCTGAAGCAATTCGTGTCTGACTTTTAGATACCAGGAGAAGACATAACTTCATCAATCTCTGGAGATGGCCAGGACTTCAGAAACAAAATGAAACTGGAAAGACTGAAATCAATCAAATTAAATTCATGTCTCCATTTCAGACCTGAAAAGTTAAGGAAGGCACTAAGAAATGCAGATGGAAATTGTGACATTTCTAACTCACTCCTGGGGATTTTCTTTGAAGAGATAACTCTTGAAAATTATATAGTACTTTTCATACATGCTAGGAAAATGAAACTCATCTTTGTGCATCCTATTCATGCCACTCAAATTTTGGAAGCCAAATAATCCAAATATGGTCAGTTGTTCTCTATATGAAACCCTGCTGCCATTCTGGTGACCTTTGGCAGGACATCCCTTTTTGCAGGGCATTTATGAACGAGATGAGCAGGACAGATTCTTCTGGGACTTCACTGGTAACTCCCTTCATTCACCCCAAGCCTTTGTTTCTTATCTTCTAATTACAGATATAACCAAGCCAGGATCTTCCCTCTTCTACCACATTGCTTCACCTCCTAAAAAGCCTTTGGCAAGGGCTGCATCAAAAACTTATCAAAATCCATATAGACAATATCAACCAAACCATGTTACCTCTGTATTTGTTGATCCCTCCAGAGATGTACAAGACAAGGTGTTTACAATAGTCCTTAAAGTAGCCTATGGGTTCTTCCTTAGCAGACTCAATTCTCCAAGCATCTACTCATTCTATCCCTTATTAGAGAGTCTCTGCTAATTTGCTGATGTTGCAGGCAGGCCTGTAGCTCCCCACATTCCCTCAGAATCCTTTGAAGCTGGACATCCATCATCCACCTTGAGGTCTTCAGACACTGAGAAAGTTTTAAGCAATGATACATTTTACTACAAGCAACACAGCTACTTCATGTGTGAGTTCCCTTAGACTCCCGGGTGAACAACACAATGTTTTATTATCTAGTGCACCATAACTTCCTCCACAGTGTCCTCAGTATTGGACGTATTCTCCCATGAATTTACCCCAAAATGCTCTGTCTGTCTCACCTGTTTCTTCCATAGCGAATAACAACGCAGATAACGAATTTGGCTTCTCTGCAATGGGGTGTCCCTCATCTCCAGCTGCTCAGTTTTAAACTACGATCATAAAGTGATCCTACAGTCTCTGGTCAGCTTTTTGCTTTTGAGGGTTTGAAGAATTAATACTGGCTTTTTGAGTGCTTTAGCTAATTGCTCCTTTTTTTTGCTTTATATTTTTGTATCTTTATATCTCCTTATGGAGATCAGGATCCTTTTCCTTCTCATCCTTTGAATATGTTTTCAGCTTTTAAAAAACTGTCTTTCTATCATTTCATAACCTAATTTACTTTGCTGTTTAGCCTGTATCTGCTCCCTTTGTCCATTTCCTAAGCTCTTATTGGAGGGTCATATGTACTAACGATTCTGGTGGGGTATCATTCAGCAACTCCATATCTCCTCTAAGTGCTTAATTCTCCTAAAGTCTCTTTTTAACATGCATTTATCAATTTTTTTCATACACACACACTTAATATTATAGAGCTGAACATAACTGCAGTGGATGTTTGGCCTTTTTATTCTGCAGGGACAGTGAATCTAATGGACGTTGTAGTCACTGGTATGAGCTGCACTTAAAATGCAAAATTTTCAGCCAGATCTGACACCTTACTTAGTGTCAAATCAAGGTTTTGTTTTCTTTTTTTTTTTTGGTGGTGAACATTGATTAGCTGCTGCAGGAAACAAATGCTGACACTGTCTGCCCATTTCACCTCTGGGCAAATCTTAGACAAGATGTGAGGCAACAGCTATGGTGGTAACAGGATTTTCCACATACAAGAGTATTTTCTGCCCCTGTGATCTCTGTGTATGCAGTTAGAGTCATGGTTCTGGTAGAAGGGACAATAGTAAGGATCTAATGTTATTCTCTTCTTATTGGACATGAAATTTCAGCCCAGGTTGCACAGAATTCCTAACAATTCCTGCTACCAAACATGATCTTCAAACCATTCTGGATTTTTTTGACTGATCTCAAGTGCTACAAATTCATGTCTGGACTTGCACCTTACTGTGAATTAAGTCTTTCCAGATGGCAGGGGACACTCACACACAGTTACACACTCACATTCACTCACTCACACTCACACACACAGTTACACACTCATACTCACTCACACAAAGGTGATACTGAAACATTGGAAGTACAGTTGTTCTGGTCTCTCTTATTTCCAAAATAAACCTTTTACAGGTTTCCCTGATGGCCTTTAAAGAAAGAATGGCCTATGTACAAATCTTTTTTTTAAATTAATGGCAAAAAGCAGGAAAGAGTATGAAAAATTGCCGCAAAGTGTGGATTATTTTTTGTGTGGAACTGCTATTTGTAAGGATTTTATGTCGGTGCCCGTGAGAGATGAGATGGCAGCAGCTATCTGTCTGCCTGGCTTTCACATACACACAGCAGATGCTATCCTCAGAATTATTTTTCCACACCCCTGTAGCACCATACTGAGCACATGGACTCTCATCTTGAGCAATGGCACAGATATTTCTAGTGGAAAACAAGTCAAGCCTTGGCTGTAAGTTTTAAATGAGACAGAGACTTTTGTGCATGAAAACAAGTTGTCCGAGTACTTCTTGCCAACCAAGAGTGCATTTAAGTAACCTGTGAAGATCTACCCGGCAAGAGCAATGTCCCTGCTCTTCTCTGCTTCAGAGATGCTGTATGAACGTGCAGGGTTTTTTTAACTTTGAGAGCTCTGTGCTGAGGAATAGGGAAGGAGAAATAAAATAACAATTCTCTTGGCATAGATTAAAAAAAAAAATACACTTTCTTCCAAAAGTTGTAGTTTAATTTTGGTCTCACTTAAAACATAATCTTTACGGAACATCAAAATTCTACATTTTGTGTCCCTTAGGCAGCAATAAAGTATCAATTAATGTCAAGCTAAATAAAAAGAAACAAACCCGTTTGTTTTTAATATCTAGAAATTAATAGCTAGAAATTAAAGTCTTCAACCCCTTAAGCTCCTGGCTTCAACCACAAGGACAGAGCTACTCTTCTTGCTGTTCAGGTCAGCAGTGGAGGCAAAACTCCAAGGACAAAATTTACTGAAGTACAATCTCCCTCAGTAACATGAGTGTCACAGAGTCACTGATGAATTTAGGTAGAAAGGGACCTCCAGAGATGATCTAGTTGTACCCCTGCTCAGAGCAGATCAGCTTGGTCAGGATCATGACTTCTCAGAGGTTTGCAAAAACGAGGTGGGTTTGAAAGAGCAAAGAGAATAATACGACTGTAGCACAACACTGACCTAATAATTTAGAAACTGTTCAGAATAAAAGAAAACATTACAAAAATGAACATGTTTTGGATACCCATAGTAAATGAAGTTTTATTGTGTGGGGTTTTTGTTTGTTTGTTTTAAACAAAATGACCAGGAACAGAGACAAGCAAAATATTTCTTGTTGCCCAGACCTGGCATGCTGTGCAAGGTGATCTGGACCAGGCATGCCAGGCTGTCTCATCCTCCTGAAATGCTTCACTGGTGGAGCATCTGCATCCTTGTTCGTCTGCCTGAAAGAACCAAAGCCAAATGCCTCTTGATCTTTAATTGCTCCCTCTCCCATTCCTTGCTTCTCTCATGTGGCAGAGAACAGCAAAACAGTGTTTCTCACTATTTGAATTAACCTAATTAGCACAGTGAGACCCCAGGCCACACATGCTGTACAGATCTAAACAATATAATTACAGGAATATTTTCATTTTAAGAATGTTTTTGTTCGCATATTCCCCTTTTGCCTCATTTTTCCTCACATGAATTACTGAAAAACTCATCTGATTGTGTTCACTAAGTACCTACAGGACCCTTGGAGGAGGTTGGCTTTTGTTATTCAAACCTTATTTCCTCCTCTCCTGTTCTGTCTTTCTGAAAGAAAATAACTCAGTTCTTTCCTCCTTCCACATTTTAAATTCCTGTTTCATTATTCTAGCTTCTTAAGTTTCAGCTATTAAAATAAAACCCCCTGCAATATGGTAGCAGGAGGAAGAACAAAAAACAGTAGGTAGGCTTTTATTGTATTTAGCGACAAAAAGTAAAACTTCTTAAAAAAGGCTAAACTAAAATCAAGAGAGTTTTATTATTTCATTTTTATTAAAAGCTGGAAAACTTCTAACAAAAGCTTTCCACAAAAAAATTTTGAAAGATCCTTTTGTAAGGGAAAAGGTTTTTAACAGCAAATAAATGAAACCCCAAAGTAAGCTCTCATCTTAGAACCTTGGGGACTGACCTTTTAGTAGAGCCTGTAGCGGCAGGACAAGGGTRATGGTTTTATACTAAAAGAGGATAAATTCAGACTACTCATAAGAAAGAAATTTTTTGCAATGAGGGTGGAACTGGAACAGGTTGCCCAGAGAGGTGGTAGGTGCCTCATCCCTGTAAACATTCAAGGCCAGGCTGGACAGGGCTCTGAGCAACCCTGATCATGGCAGGTCCCCTTTTAGGGGACTTTAAAGGTCCCCTCCAACCCAAAATATTCTGTATTTGTTCCTGTTCACAAGACATTTGGTTGACCCCTTGTCCAGCACTATCAGCCCTACTGGAAAAGTTGACTAATAATTTTCAGCTTATGCACAACTTCTAATTAGACTTCAGGACGAAACAGCTTACTTCCCTGTACTCTACCACAAATCAACAGAGACCTGCTAAAAGAATTCCAGGTCAAATTCCCTGGATGCAAGTCAGGTGAATTATGACAACCATAACACAGGCTCCAATAACAGTCTGAAAGAAAAAAAGCAAAACACCCCAAACAAAAAATCCATCCACAGTTCTGAACAAATAGCCAGGACAGATGAAACTGCACAGACCTGGAGGGCTTCCTGCAGAAGCAACTTGGAAGTAGACACCAGGAGAGCTGCTTAGGTATCTGGGGTACAAAAGTTGACAAAGCTACAAATGATGTAGTCAGGAAAGAATTTTAGAGCCAAAATTGAGAGGAACACTTTAGCAGAGCTGCACCTCTCCAGAGAGATGAGCACTCCTGGCCATGGCAGTCCTCACAGGCCTCTTTAGGAGAACACTGTCATTCTGAGGACAATGCAGGAGGCTGAGTCCACAGCTGCCTTGAATCCCCTCTTCCCCTCAGGTTATCCTCATGTGCCATCTCCAGCACTGCACTGGCAGAAATCTCCCCACAATTTTGAAGGAAGCAACAGGGGTTTCTATCTCCATATTTCCCCAATYAGCAAAATTTTTCCTTGGTTCTAGATTTCAGGCTTTCTTTCACATTTTCTGCAGAACTGAAGCCCAGTGTGAGATCCTCAGCACAGCTCGAAGACACCCCTCAGTGAATGAGAGGAGTGCCCAGTGAGATAAAGCAGATGGCACTGAGAGCATAAATGAGTTTTAGCGTCTGCTCCTACAGCTCCACAGGGCATCCCTAGGGAGTTTCCACTGAGGCTGCAATGATGAACCTGCTGGTTTTGCAGTCATTCCCTTACAAGCTGATAACGAACCCTCAGAGCCTGATGAGCAGCAGATGACTACAAAATAAGTGGAAACTTCAAGCTCAGCCTGTGACAACACAGGTATTGATTTTAAATTAAAGCCAGGCTCAGAGCAAATTATTACATAAAATGGGCAAGGACTGTTTCTTTAAGAAAAAGTGTATTTTACAGTGGTTTGTTTTTAAAGAAAATCAGCACAGAAAACCTGTTGTAAACCCTTAAGGCTTATCTCTACAGCTTTACCACCACAGCGGTGTTTACCCTTTCACAGAGCAATTGGTATTGATATTCTGTCCTATCGGTTTATTAAATACGCTTTGAGGCTGTAGAATATGTACTTATGGGCTGCACTTGAAGTTACATTTTCAGATTATGGTAGTAATTTTCATTTCAGAACTGTGTTTTAGATGTTGCTTTAGAATTCTTATTTTCTTATGAAATGAGAAAATTACTTTATATAAATGCACATTACAAATTCATTTTCTAGCTCTACTCCAACACCCTAGGGCTTGTAAAAATCAAGTCTTCATCCTATTTTTGAATTTTTCACTCATTCACCATGAGAATTTTAGCAGCTGGCTGAGAACCAATTACTTTTAGAAAGATGTGCTACTTTTTGGTAATAATCTTTTGTGGTGTTTATTATTATTCATTGTTTGTTTGTTATTTTTTAACCTTGGTGAGACTCAAAACAAATCTGCTTCAAATGGCATTCACATTTCCTGACTCTTAGTATTATTCTCTGTCCTGCACACACTGGAACAAAAACAAACCCAGTGTTGAGATTGAGGAGGTCATAAACATCTGAGCATTAATAATGTACTATATTAAGCAGAAAACTTGAAAGTAAAGAAGAGAGACCCACTCTGTCTAGTTAGCCCCAGTAATTGGTCCCTAAGACTGAGAAATTGAATTAGACTAGTACATGTTGTCCTACTTCAGAGCCTTCATTCCACCACCTCAAGGCCTTCATTAGTTATGCCTTCATTCCATCAGCACCTCAGGCTCTGAGATTCTCTAGAAGTCTCTCTTGAAAAGTTGCTGGAAATCATATTTCTCCTGGAGGGACAAAGAAATCTGTGATTATTCCCAGTCTCTTCTAAGAGATGGGCAAGAGGACATCAAACAATTCTACCAAACTGCAGGTTCAAAATAAATGAAACAATTCTTTATACAACTCTCAGTCATCTTAATCAACTCATTACCTTGGGCATTACTTCTTTGAATATGGAGTTTAAAAGCATTTAATAAGCAGGAGGGAAAACATATTTTGAAGGCTATTAAATGGAATTATTTAAGTCTGTAGGTCCCTGAGACAAATACTGCTGGTGGCAGGAAACACTGTTGCTGCTTTCTTGCTTTCCCCTATTTTTCCCTAAGCRTCTGCTGCTGGCCACTATAAGAACAGGACACTGGCATAAACGGTCTGGTCTATGCCAAACAGACATATCCAAGCATCGAAATTATTAAGCTGCCTGAAATCCAGGAAAATATAGGATACAAACAGCCATTACTTGGCAGACTACAAGGAACCCCCACATTAGTTCAAGTTGCTCATGGCTTTTTTCATACTGTTTCTTGCTGTGGGGTTCTCCACACATCTTTAGCATTGATGCTCCAAGTCCAATTCACTGCAGAGCCAAGGCATGTGCCAGGGGACCTTACCACACAGTTTGTGCAGAAACCAAAATTCTGCAACTACCAAGTAGTAGCTTGTAACAAGATACCTTAAAAAGGCAAAAGTATGTTCTAACAGTTTATAAAGCACTGAAAACAGTGTCAGGAATGACTTGAGCAGCTGCACATTGTGGAATTGATTCTTAGCACCAGCACAAGACTGCACTTTCTGAACAGTAAATTTCACACTGAGGTGGTTATAATTAATGGCTGAACTGGATTTCCTAATGACAGAGAACTGGGAATGAAGTAGTGGAACCTCTGAGGTTTCTTCACTTTTATATTTTTCCTTTCCAAACTATGGAACAGGGGAAAACAAATCAGATGGTGGGTGGAGGGAGAACAGAATAGAGTCAGCTTGACCAGCCAAACCCGGCTGACAGAGCCAAGTATCATCTGGCATGTTATTGGCCAAAAAGCCCTACACTGACCGCACAGCTTCTGCAATCGAGGTACATGTAGTTACAGCCACAACAGCCAGGCATAAATGCTGAAATAAACCCAAACACGGTATAGGTAGTGCTACAGAAATAGCAACCCTGACACAGTGAAACAGGCGTGAATGGCTTTAGATGAACAGGCTGTAAAGAAAAAAAATGCAAGAGTGTTTTGCAATTTGAAACTCTTTGGATGTAACATCACTGTTAATGCAAGGGTAGCCACAAGGAAATTTTACTCTATAAAGAGCAAGATTAAAAAGAAGCTATATCCTCCATAGTTTTTTCCTTTTTTTTTCCTATATGTACACACACTCCTAAACATATCAAGGTGTTTCTCAAACTTCTGCTTGTGGGGCAGCTCTCTGGCTGTGAAGGACCTTCACAGAAAAGAGGCTGACTATGCTCTGTCACTGGAAAGACTAGCAAGGCACAAACATCCCTTGGAACAACAGCATAAACCCCATCACATGGTCTCTACTACTAACATGTTTACATATATCCAGCTGGCAGCACTTAGAGCATTTATGCAGGCTTCCCACAGATAAGCAGTCAATACAAAAATGACGTCGCACAAGTTTGTGAAGTCAGAAACTAAGATGTAGCGCTTCTTGAAAAGTGCTAAATATACTTAAAATCCGAATGCCTTTCTGATGTGCTGACGCATGGCACAGAGAAAGCATGTGTTGTTCACCTACCTCCCATCCCTGTGCCAGGCCTGTCTGAAATACCACACTAACACCTGCCAATGCTTCAGAACTGAGTCTTACTCAGCATAACAACAGCAGGCTTTTCTTCATATTTAATGAATACGAGACTTGTCGGCAAAAAAATCCCCAAAAATGTCTTGCCCTTTTATACAGAAACACAACCTTTATTTGTAGAAAGGAGACTTGACAACACTCTACAAATGAGAAGAACCCCTTCAGGACTCAGAGATGCAGCAGATCCTTTCAAAAGCCAAACACCCACACAGAAGGGTCTGTACCACAACACAGACGAGGGTCCTTTGAGGGTCTCTGAACTGCAAGGGTGGTAAAGCTTTTTGTTCAAGGCATGAACACTGGCTTTTGGGTAGAATGTGTGTCACAAGGCCCTCAAGATAATTGCTGCAGCAATTTAAGGTCTTTTAGTCTCTGATGGTCCAGTTTGTCTGTTTAGCCTTGCTGAAGCTGGTTGCTGCTGTAGTAAGGTGAGCAAGCCTCTACTGTGTCCACATAAAGCATGAAACAACAAGCTTAAACCACTGATGAAAGGTCAGTTGTGTAGCACAACAGACATAAATTTTCAAGCTCCCTTTGACCTTGGCTCTTTAACTCCAGAACAACAGTTACCCAACCACTGAACACCATTCATCCCTTGACAGGCATCATTTTTGGAAGGATGATGAACCAGTATTTGCAACACAAGTCATCACTTACTCTGGCGTTGATGAAGTACTACTTTTTAGAGGTCCATCAGACTACTTGTATTTGGAACCTCTTCCACACAGGTATCTGTAGGAGAAGCCTTTTATATGTACCTTCCAATCGCACCAACCTTACAGGTGTTGCAGGTAGGAGGGCATTTCCTTCAACAGCCAAAAAACCCTAAGAGTACTGGCAATCACCAGAAGCAGTGAGGCTTTCAGCA
Source organism: Parotia lawesii (assembly GCA_003713295.1). NCBI lineage: Eukaryota > Metazoa > Chordata > Aves > Passeriformes > Paradisaeidae > Parotia > Parotia lawesii. The sequence goes on along the minus strand of RAHM01000368.1, from coordinate 603,275 downwards.
ACCCTGTTCCAGAAAACAGACCTTATAAATGGGCTCTAGTTCTTCATTCCTCTCTAAAACAGCTACCCAATYTAGATGAGAAGCAACAAGCAAGATACCATAAACTCGTAGTGCAAATCAATTAAGAACACAAGAGTTTAAAGACATTATTAGAGAATTAAATATTTCAAATAATAAAGTTTGAAAACTAAAAAGATCGATTCTCCTATGTAAAATTATCTGTGATTGCTTTCCCAGCTTTCATACTAATCATCATAATGAAAAATTAGTCCAAGAGAAAAATACCATCCTGGGGCAATGAAAAGCTTTCCAATTAGAAATGCCAGGCAAATGCATTTACCATTCTGCACTAAGCATAAACATTGCCATTCTCAGTCTCAGAATTATGAGCTCCTACAATATGTCCATCATTGCCATTTAGCTTGGCTATGCAACACAGTCAAGAATAAAAAAGTAATGGGCAAGCTTTCAGGGTCAAATATTCTTCTTCAAGTACTGGAAATTTTTGTTTACTCTAGACCACTTAACCAAGCTATAATTTGTGGGTTTAATGCTTCATGATTCACCAAACCTGAAGAAGCCCACAAGAAATATAATTTTCAAAGAATTTCTTAAAAATATGGGTGGAAAATCCCTGTTTGCTGCACAAGAGGTCTTTTACTCTGCTGTGGGCTAGCAAAAAAAATCCACAAGCAGCCGTCCTACAGACCACACTGGATTCACACTGAAAAGGTGCAAGCAGAGAGATCTGGGCAAGGAGAGCTGCACTGACACTCTAATGTGTCAGTGTCCTTTTACATATTCTAAGCCTTTAGCCACAGCTTTGTAATCTTACTAAAGCAAGATGATGTCACACACACAATTCATAATTTTCATACCATATTCCAAAGCAAATAACATCACAACTGAGGTACATCATCAAGAGCAGTAAAGCAACATGAAGTGCTTTGCATATTTTGTATTTTAAGACTAGAATTAGATATAAATTCTGTTTCTAAAAGAATTTCTACTTCTATCCAGAAGCTCTTCACATGGGGACTCATACATCAGTCTCTAAGTAGAAAGAATGGAACAAAAGAAATGAAAACCTGGAGTCATCACTGATGTGGAAAGAAAAAGAAACCCAACAAACCAAACCAAACGAACACAACACCCACCCCTCAAAACAAAACAACACAACAGCATCAATGAAAAGTCTCCCTGGCTATAAAAATGAAAGACTGTAAATCCTAGTTTGTATTTTGAGATTTAAAGAAAACTGGTAATAAAAACTAAATAGTAGCATTATTAATACCAACAGTAGAATTGCACTTGCATAACAAATTATATTAAAAACAAGTGCAGGAGAATAATTAAATACATAGCAGCTGCTGTATATTGAAAGCTGTCATTACCAATACTGCATTTTACCTGCGAACCCATGATGTTTCTCAATAACAGCAGATGCAAAACCTCTGCAGCAGTCAGTCCTATTTATAGGACCAGGGATTCCTGGACTGGCCATTGGGGAGTTACAATGGGTCACAGAGCAGCCCCAGTTACAAAGACCCACTGTTATAAAGATTAAAGCTTTAGTAGTGTGCATGCAGATCTTGCAGCTGGCCTCTGTTGCAAAGAATGGTTTTGTGTATGTTTAATTTGTTAGTACAGATACTGCCTACATCTGATGTATGCCATTTGGGGTTTCTAGAGTTCTTACATCAGCAGGAATCCAATACAACACAAAACTGAAAGCAGACCAATTCACAGAAAGTGTTGACTGATGTGTTCCCATGAGATAGGGATGAACTTGAGCAATAAAGCCTGCATTCTGTAATCAGATTATATATAAATCTGCAACTGTAATCAGATTATAAATGCAAATATTTAATTACATCATTGAAACTAGCTCAGATGGCAAAGTAGCCCAAAGTGGTTTTAAATGAGCTTCAGGATGTCCTGATCAATTAGTAGTCCAAAGAAGTCTGCTAGTGATCATAACATTGTTGAGAGCTGGCAGATTACGGGATGTTGAGAAGGAGAATACATCATATTTGATTTTGATTGTAGAGGTGAAGCTGCAACCTTTCTGGATATCACACACACAGAAACCTCCAATCACTCTCAAAAAGCTTATGCCACCATTTCCCCAAGAGCTTATCTGCAATACCTGCCCTTTAAAATAATACACCTCTTTCAACACTATGATATCACCAAAACCTGATGTCTGATGAAGCACAGTGAAAAAAAGAGGTATTTCTAAGGGAAAAATCTTAATTTCAACTTTAAATCCAATGTTTTCCTGAAGTTTTTCTAGATGTATCAGAAGGCTCAGTAAACTGTGGGCAATTAATCATATGCTTACATCCAGTGAATGAATTTATTTGTGGCAAAAAGCATTGAAAAAATGGTTTCTTTATTCTTCCCTTGGTAGCTGATCATGTTTCCAGAAGAGAAAATCTTGCAAACCTTAAACTTGACTGTAAATTCTCACCACGTGTTTAAGTCCTCAAAGGGTAAGAGAGAGGCATATGTATTGATTTTATCTTTGCTTTCCTGAGTCATATTGATAAAGCTTAAAAAAATGATCGCCTCCTTGACTTCAGGGTGGCACAAGATACCTATATCTGTGCTAATGTGCTGCAAACTCAGAGAGCTACTGACACAGAATGAGGAGGCAAAGTGCACTGTGCTGCAGCTATACAGTACTTTATACCTATAAACTGCGTTATGCAGACTTCACTCCTTTCCCTTCCCACTGCACAGGAGCAGGGAGGTCTTTTTAGACATTTCGAGAGGATTGTTTTTGCTCAAAGATGCAAAAAACTAAACTAACTGGAAACAAATATATTTTATACAAGATTTCAGAAACAGGAACACTGCCTACTTCTACTATGTCTTTCAAAAAGCCAAGCTCAAGGCCTGTTTCACTGCTTGCCCATCCGGTTCACCCTCAAGAACCCTCCATGGGACACTACCAGGATGATCAGGCTGCTAAGACTAAGAAAAGGTCTCAAGTACAGTCTGTGCTTTACAGTACGCTCGAGCAAATGCCTGTCTCCTGTGGGGCAGCAGATCACAGGGAGGCTCAGATACGCCCTCTCTCATCCATTTTGCAGCGACCTGATGCCAACAGACAGGACCACACATGCTTCTTCCTGAAGAGGTTTGCACAAGAGTTTCAGTTTCATGAACAAGATGAAGCTGGGCTGCTTACCAAGACAAATGGACAGATAGAACCAGGATCTGGGCTCTTCCAAAGTAGCCCAAATACAGTATAGACACAGGCAAAACATCAAATCACTTTTGTTATCACTCTTCCTTTTATTATAGGGCAGAGATTTTGCTTCTCATCTCCTTATCTAGTATTCCTGATGATAAAATCCCCTCACTTATGTTAAAATTGTTTTCTGACATGTCATATTCAAAATAAGGTTCTATTAATAGCATGAAATGTTTCAGACTTTTCTCAAAAGTGTTACAGATTCTGCACAGAAAGCAGCTTTAGATTTGAAGTTATGCCTCTATTTCCAAAGCATTTCTATTCATGATCTACATTCAATATTAATAAAAGAAAAGCTCTAAAAGAGACTGCTTTTGCAAATGTGTCTAGAAGATATTATTCAAAGCTGTTACTGCTTCAGAGAAATGTTTTTGGTTGTAAAATACAGAAGCACAAAATATGGATTAACACAAAGTAAACACATAATTTGTAGACCACAGAACACACAAACTGAAGCTGATGCTCACCTAACAAATTGGTTACATGACAAAACACATTCAGTCTCTTAATTTCCCTGTTTGACATAAGATAAGGATATGCCTTTGAACATTCTTAAAAAGTCACCCTATGCTGAGAGGTCAGTGTGGTTTTAGTGTGATGTAGATGCAGATGGCAGTAGCAATGCCCCTTCCTGCGTGACAGTCAGAAGAGTATTTCAGAGAACAGCAGGAGTGAATCAAGACTCAGAATAAAGAGGCCAGATTCTGCCGAAAATCATGGTCTAAGCACATGCATGCGATTGCTTATGGGGGGAAAAAAGTGTAGTTTCAGACAAATTTAATGTAAACTTCTACTTTGATGAGCATCCACACTATATGTAAGTTGTTCAAATCTTATACTGTTGGGAGTATTTTGTGTCTATCACCATCTCACTGCTGACTAGAACGTCATGTTAAGTGCAGAGGGATGCCCCTGCAGTTGCACATTTTAAAGTCACTTCCTATTACATGCAAATGTACATGTAAAAATGTACATAATGCAGAATCTCTACTGCATTATGCCGGCCTCAGTCAAACTTTCTGCATAAAAGTTGCCCTGATGCTTCTACAAGCCCTTTTCTCCCCTGACAAAATAAAGCAGTTCTGCAAAGCTTGAGGTTACCTGAATAACTTAGAGACATTAAAAAAAAAAAAAAATTGTTTTTCCTAAAAGCCAACAACTTCTAAGCTATGTTTATGTTGGAACAACATTGCTAAGACTCAGCAATAAGCAAACATTCTGGGTTTATTTTTGTCCTCACTGAAAATCTATGCCTTGGAGTATTGTTTGCACAGACTTAGTCATCCACATTCATATGATTCACCAATCTTTCTACCACTGAATTTTCTCATCAAATCTCAGAATCTGTGCCTAATCCTGAACCTACTACCTGGTATAAGTCTTTCTAGGCGGATCAAGGAGATAAGATTCCACTTCCTGACTGTAACCAGCTCTATCTAAGGATCTGTAGGATCAAACCCCAACCACTTACACGTTACCAATCTGTTTTCTTTTCAGGAAATACATTGACTTTCGGCTTGCAAAGTGGCTGGTAGATAGAAGAGGGCCCAAGTTTGCCATGACTATGGGTTTTATTCCTTTTATCATACTTTACAGGCAATCCTCACTATGGTCTTTGTTACCGCTACACTTCGCTTTGTTTTCCCTGACTTTTTCAAATGTAGGAGCAAGAGTATTGGGACATGGGATTTCTGAACCAAAATAGCCAATGTCTCAGAGTATGTTCTTTCACACCAACACAAAGTGAACCAAAATTTAATGTCCAACTATTTGAGGACGGTGGTTTAGAAAGGTTTGCTCTCCATGGCTTCGAGGCAGATCCTGGCTCCAAACACCCTTAATGTGTTTATTTTATCAATCATACTTTAATCTTACTGCTCAGTTAACTGCATAGCACATGGGAAAGACAGGTCAAACTCCTACACTAGCATTAGAGAATGCAGGATCTAAACCCACTGCTAGTATAAAGGGCTGTCATACTGCTTCAGGATTTTTCCTTTCATGCACCCACTACACTTCCGCTTTCTCTTTTTCAAATTAAAGAAAGAAAACCATTCAGTGAAAAAATGCCATGCAACCTCAGCTGAGAGCAAATTTTTACATTCAAAAGTGACTGTGTTTTACTTCTCATTTATTTAAAAAAGCAAATGCCAGCTGTCTGAAGCTCATCCTGCAAGTTCATTTCAGTTTTGCAGCTGATTTTCTTCTGCCTGGTACTCAATAATACAGATGGATTATTGTTTTGTAGTTTTGCTTCTCTTCCCTCTGAATGCAGAGCAAAGTGCATCACCATTTGTTTACAGCCCAGCTGTGCTCCTATAAATCCACTCCTCAGATAGGCGTTAGCCAGAAGACACCCGGAGTCTTACTGCAGTGGGATACTAAATCAAAAACCTATGCCCTAGTTCAGTAAAGCACTTTCTTAAACAATATGAAGCCAGTAAGATTATAACCTCACTGCAAAAGGCTGTAAATACTCATTTGCTTCCCATAAAATTCAATCTGCTTTGGATCTAGTCCTAGACATTTGCTGGAAGGTGTCATTAAATAAAATGACACAAAAGAAAGGCCAATAATCTCTTGATTTCTAAGAAATCACTGGTTGCTACATCTGTCCCATAAGATACTTGAGCAGCAGTCACAGGGGGACCACACATCACACCCAGATCTCTAGCCCATGAGCTTTAAGTGTAAGTATTTACTCTGTTTTGGTTTTCTCTTTGAATTATTATTTTAATTATGCAGACAAGGTAATAACCTCAACTTTACAGGTACTGGCATCTGTAACAAATGAAGTGGGCTCTGGTAAACAATTAAAATAACCTCTTTTAACAGCTGTGTATTAGCACTCAATTCCTTTGTGCACAGCTTTTGGGAAATATTTCACAAACTGTTTTTCATTTTATACAACAATGCATATTTGATGGCATGTATAGGACATAGCAGTTGATACATCACGTGTGTTTCTAACAGGCTGCGGTGGASATAATTTTTGATACAGATAAGAGATGCTACGATAAGATAACTGAGCAAACAGGTTTGCTGGCTGAATGGTGAGGGAATTCAGGGAGACTCATGTTCACTTACAAATGTCCCATATTGCCTTGGGCAAGCTAAATGCAGCTCCCCACTGAAGTACTCCACAACTAAATGTAAATCATGACAATGTGATGCCCCATGACTGCACTATCCTTTCTTGAATGCATATCAGTGAATCAGATGCTGCCCTCCATAACTGATAAGAAATGAGACAGAGTTCAAAAGTGTTTGATGTAATGCAGCAGTGTGTTAGGGCTCTAATAGCCTGAATGAATCTCATTAACGAAAAGCAGAGACTGAATGATACATGCCCTGAAAGTCCCAAGAATTAGGAATAAGAAATAAGCCACAAATATTTCTCTCAGTCACATTGTTTTCTTTTCTTTTTTTTTCCCCGAGTCTTGATGTTCAAATTCAATAGTTCCTATATTTTGCCACAATCTGGAAGCCACAGCTGGAGATTATGTGTCTAACCACAGCCCCACTGGACTGAAAAATTAATCAGTGACTCCATTTTAGGCTCAAGTTGGAGAAAATTCTACATAAGTGATGCATTCTAGCTAATCAAGATGTTTCTTAATTTGCAGAGCAATAAACAAATACCTTTAAAACTTCTAGTATAGTTTTCTTCACCTCTCATTTGTCAGGTGGATTAACAAACATGTATAGAGATGCTCTTCCTAAATAATAAGCTCTGAGATCTATTCTCTTATGGACAGGTATCTCAAGGCATCCCCTCTGTTTCTACCTAGATTTTCTGTTGGGGAAAATTATAAGGATTTTGGCTGTTGCCCTGTGATTTCTGAAAGTCCAGGAGCTGGGTCAGAGCTTCAGTCTCACGTGATGAGTTAGTCTGCAAGTGGACACTAAATCCAATGCATCCCAAATATGATCAGCCTCTGCATAAGCACAGACTATATGCAAAGGAGATGCTGGATGCCTAGAAGCCCCAGGTATATGGCCCATCTCATCCAGAGTAGAGATGAGGAATATCTACAACGCACAAAGTTTGTCCAGATGATACAATCACCATGCCCACCAGAGATCTGGGAACTCTCACATACTTGCAGCTCCTCAGCTCAAGCCCTCAGCCTCACCTCTCCTAGCAGCATTCTTCTGCCTGGATAGGAAAATGCAATGCTGCCCCAAAGTAAAGGCTGAAGCCTCTTTTCAAGAGACATAAAGCACTTTCCAAAGTGTAAAATTACTACAAATCTGAAAGAAAAGAGGCTTACAGGACTTCAAGCCAATTTGGTTTGGGCCCCAAATCAGGATTCACTGCAAGCAGCTCAGAGCTTGAGAAAAATTTTCCAACACTAGGAAAATTAAAACCAGTGATGAACTGGCCAGGTGACTCTTTTATCAACAAGTTTATGACTCCTGCAAGCACACTTGATACAATACTGCAGTTCAGAGATTACATTATGATGATGCCAATCAAAGACATTGAGAAAGACTCAAGAATGGTTCCAGCTGTTCACCGTGTCCTAGCAGATCTGTAGCCAAGTTCACCACTGTTCTTCCTTGCTCCGACACTGTGCAGCATTTAAGGTCCTGTGAGATGTTATAGTTATTCTCTGACAAAAAACAAACCCAGAAAGTTAAAAGCATCTACTTTACTGAATTTGCTATTTCTCAGGAAATACTAATTGAAAACTTCTTGCTCTGTGTTACAAATTGCAGCACAAATATTATGATTCTGTAAGTCAAACAAGATTAATATCCCTCTTTCCCTGCAGGAAATCCTAATAAATGCCACAAGGGTTTCCAGCTTTTCAGGAAGTGAAACTGCTGGACTCTCATACTCTTTTATATTTGGCTTCAGTGGGAAACTCGTTTTGCAACTCCATCAAATACCAGTTACATTCCTACAAGGAAAACAGTCCAGCTGCCAGTCAATAGACATTCGACCTTGCAGAGAAACCTGAAAGGCACTTGTACAAAACAACAAGATCTGGTTACGGTTGCACTCTCACTGCCAATTCCATTAAAGCTTATCTTTAAAATGTAATGAGCTTTTTAAAAGTGGCCAACTCTAAAACCATTTTACAGCAGCAGCCAGAGCCTTGTTGCTGCTTTCGAGCGCCTTCCCATCACTTCTTTTCTATTTATATGAGAAATTACTTTGTTATCTTGTAACTCCAAATACAGTTAACATGCTAAATACAAAACAATTACTTGCCTCTAGGGAGAGTGGCCCAGTTTCAGCAAGCATGAGTCATGCATTCATTCTGCTTTCATAAACCCACCCCATTACCCTTGACCAGTGGACATTTGGAAGGTCACAGTTCAAAGGCACTTTTGTAAATTTTATTCAGCTACAAGAACTCTGCAGGGCAGCTTCAAGCTCTCCAAGGCATCTCACTTAGTGCCCTCATTTTTCCTCCAGCAGCTCTTGTGAAGAAGTCCAGCTCTTCTTGTCTAAACGCCAGAGGACAACTTCTGGCTTTGGAAAGGCATCACTGAGTGGGTCACTCCAAAGCTCTTATGGAAGATGAATGAGTTTAGGCACACAACACTAAAATAGAGAGTGCTAACAAGCACTTTTGTTTTTTGGGACACACAACTATGGGAGCAGCTGGAGCCTTCAGGGGATTCTCTATCAGTAGAAATTGATATTATTGGTAAATTCTATTTTTGCTTTGAGACCTTGGCTTAAACAATCRGTAAGCACAATTTTTCACATATGCTTTCATTTTAATTACCATTTATTAAGAGAGCAAGATGATGAAATTTCACACTACACTACCCTTAACCTTAACATTTTGTCATGAAAATGACCTTGTATCTTGAATGGTACAGCTGCTTATTCCTAAATTCAAAAAAGAGTCAATCTAAAGATGACTGGAGTTAACAGAAACCCTCCCACTGACTTAAGCCTACGCTGCCCTTAGAAACCAAAGAGCAATGCTCAGGCAGGGCTCTGTGCTGTTGCAAGCATTTTTTCCCCCTAGACATAAGCCAGTAAAAGCTGCWGGCATTAGCACATGGAGTGAAAGGCATGTTCCACATCTCCTTCAAATAAATACTGCTGCACATCACAACCTGGGCAAGTTACCAAACCTAAGAGGAATCTGCTGCATGTGTGCAATGGGCAACAAGTCACTGTGGCATGTGCACTGAAAATCCTCACAACCTGAGACAAAAAAAATTCTTTTATTTTACCTTAACCTTCGAACAACTATTTCTGTGTAATTTACTTGACAAGCTTGTGAGACACCAATGGCAGCCAATTCACTAGTGAGTACAAAGTAGCAGAAACTGCAGAACAAGCCTCTCTACACTAAGACCAGCAGTAAATTCCGCTTGGAAAGCTTTCTGTAGAGTCATCTACCTGAGGCACATGGTGACATCTATCATTGCTTTTCATGGCTTTCACACATCAAGCCAGGCACTAGGGGAAAAGAGGTTTTCAATTCTTCTTCCCAATATCCTCATCACTTCAAGTACTTTGGGATCCTCCCCCACAAACTGTGTGTGTCTTGCCCAGAAAACACCCGAACTGCTAAACTATTCTAGTACAAGTGTCTTTCACACTTCTGCAACCATTGCACAACACTTTTCCCTAAAAGTAGTCTGCTGGAATTCAGACTTTATGCACACTGCACTACTGAAAATTACTTTCTCTTGCAGCAGTTTGTTTTGCTAAATTTTAAAGAGGTTCTATCATAAAAAAATAAAATCCAAAAAAATGGGAGATATAATTTTTAGATTTTTTTTCTTCCCCAGTAGTCAGATTGAGCACTGCAGCAAATAATTTTTGTTACTGTTCTCATTTTCTGGCTAGATATAGAAACCTTCATACAGTATTGAGGGAAAGAAGGGTCTTGACCTTCCAATAATTGTGATCAAGGAACCTAATTTACAGAGGCAGTTGTTTTATCACAGAAATTAGCTACAGACACAAATGACAACATGAAGACATCTAATTCCCCGTGAGGTAGGAAATGGCYAAAAGGGAGAAGTTTTTGGCTTGGGCGGGGGCGGTTGTTTGGGTTTTTTTGTTGGATTTTTCTTCATTTGTTTGTTGGACCAACTAATCTAGCTGGGGATAAGAAAAACTGAGTTGCTAAAAGAAGGGCTATGAACATGAAAATCCCTGAACTGACTTCTCCCCTTCTCCCCCCTAACCTCCTCCCCCCCAAATCTTTTGGCACAATAAAATAGATTATCTCTTGCTCCAGCCTCTGCCCTGCTTACACACGTAGACCATCTTAGACAACAGAAACCCTTAATCTGGACACTTTAAAAAATGACAGGATCTGGCAGTTTAATTCATTCTCTCATTTGCAAATAAGCACAGCTAAAACCACCTGCAGGTTTAACATCAAACCATTCAAATGAAGATTAAACAGAACTTAATAGTTTCCATAATGAATTTAACACTAGGCAAAGTGACAAATCCATTAGCCCAGCCAAAGAGAAAAAGTTCAAGACATCTTGTCCAGGAGAACATAGCACTGTTGTTTTTGAAATAACCAATTTCTTCCAATCTTTAGAAACACAATGAAGTCTGAACTACATGTTTTATGAGGCTGAACACAGCTAATCCATATGGACCTACCAAAAAACAGACGTACCACTTTTTAAGATAGAAATACAGAATAGAATTCTCTAAGGTGTGAAACTAATCTTTTTTATATATATACAACAGAGACATTTTCTGAAAATCTGTTTCAATTCTATGGTTCCACATGTTGAAAAGGGTTATATGTGCAACKGAGAGCTGCAAAGTAGAAAATGTTGATGTGCAGAGAACTTTTACATTGGCCTTATTTTCTTTGTCAGAAACACAGACTGCTCAATTCCTGTCTTAGTTTTGTGTTTGGCAGCTGCAGAACTATAAAAAGCTTTGCCATTTAAAACATTTTTAGAAGAATGATATTGTATTAGGCTGACAATACAGAAGTCATTTATCAAAATGTCACATTGTCTGGGGAGATAGATAGCAAGTGTCACCCCTGGGCCTCAAAGAGGAGGTTAAAAAACTAAAAACATGCTCATCATCTCTACTAGAGCACACTATAAACAGAAAGTAGTCAAGTTTGCCGTTGTGCTAAGCCTTCTATTGAAAGAGAGGGAATTTCAGCAGTGTTTATTCTCCCCCAAGCACCAAGGCCTGTCTGACCTGCTCACAACAGCTCTAAAGCTAAGTCTGTCCCAAAAGAATTTATCTGGGTGAGCACTAAAGTAGGCTGTTCAAGGTTTGGTAGCAGGTCTGTATTTCAGTGAGAAAAAGACAGAAAAATAAGTAACAGAGGAAAAGAAAGAGACAAAGCAAAACCCAAACCAACAAACAAACCTAAAAAAGACCCCCAACGAAATCAGACAATCTATAGAACCGCATGTCATTTAATCAGAGAGAGGTACAGGCAAGGCTTCTCCTGTGCAGGGCAGCATCCAGCTTTCAGCTACAGCAGGCATGTGCATTGGCAGCTCTCCTATCAAACTCCAGGCCCAAACTCTGCAAGGGGCTCGGTGCTAGAAATGCCAGACTGCTGCCTGCATGGGGGCACATGGTGGCAGAGGTGTCTTTGAAGTGAAGAGTGAGGAAAACACCTAAACTACAGGAGAGCTGTCAGAAGGTATGTTGCACAGTACCTCCCATCAGCCAGGCAAGTGAGGTGGGGCAGGAAGGTAGATCAGCATCATTTAGAGCAAGTCAGAGAAAGAAAACTATCCCAAAGCCCTGGAGGAGCCTAAATACTACAAARAGTCGTAACTATCCCACCTTCAGCAAGGGGTATGAAGAGAGCACAGTTATTCATCAAAGAACAACCTTTCCTTTCTCAGCTCTGAATGAAGGTAAGTAACAGCTGACCAGCGTGTTCTTCTGGAGGTGGCTGCTGCAGAAGCTAAAGAGAAATTCAATTTACATTCTCTTAATCCAAAATCAAGTCAAACGGAATTAGCTCTAGGTCCAGTTTTGTTTAGCAAATGCCAGACCTAACACACCAAAACCAAAAACTCAGGAGTCACAATCTGCCACACAGCACTACAAAGCTGCCAGACCCATCTCTAGCAGGTACCTTACTGCATGTCCAATCCATCTGAAACCAAAACCGAGCCACAGACTATAGCTCTTCCCTTCATCTTGGGGATCAGCTCTGCCTTGCAGCACCTCCAGCTGAATCACCACTAATTCTGAGGAGCACCAATGACTCATCTCAATGCAGAGCAGCATTGATGTTAGAGAGTCTCTAACATCAGTGACATCACACGTCGTGCTACTTAYGTGGGGCAAGGCTTGGAGTCTGCCGAGGTCAGCGGAGTACAGACTGTTTAATCCACAGATAACAAGCTCAGTCTTCCTGCCAACATCTACAGTGGTTCCAAAGTAATCAACTAGTAGTTTACCCCACATTTTACTAGAGGCAAGGAATAGAAATGTGAACAAGCTGTAATACTCCGCACTAAATCCATTCTAACTGCAACACTATCTATTTTCATACTCTTCACCAAAGAGTTTGTGTTACTTAAGTGCAAGTTTTATTCAAGTGCCAGAAAAGCTTAGTCCACCCTATGAAACCAGAGCTACATTCATTCTTGGCTCTGGCCTACCAAAGCATGCCTGATATAAGGATTAAGGCTTCTCCAAAAGAAAGGGCATGATAAAAAGAAAGCAACATAAGCAGCTGCCAAACTGATGAATTTCCTCAGCTTAAAGGCAATTCTAAAGGTATTTTTACAACATTTTCAGAAAACAGAAAGAAGCATTTTGTTCCAAAACCAATTTATTTTTATTAAAATCTTATATGTATGAGTGCAAGCATAAACTCAGCATTTATAGAAGCTGCCCAACCAATGCTTCCAAGACCTCTCAATCGCATTTATAAGGGCGAAAGGGAAAACAAGAACCAACACATTTCTGGGTTAGTACAGCACAGAGGCAGGCTCTGCATCTCACCCTCACAGCAACAGACATCCTATGCACTTCCAAGCTTTTCCATGGGAGCTCTACTCCCAAAGCATTAGTAGTATCCCAAAGGGGAGAGTGACAGTGTTGGCAAGAGGTTATGCAGACAGACAGGAAGGCAGATGGCCTCCTGGTTTGGCTATGACAAGAGAGAGGAACTGGAATCCAGGCTGGGGGAGTAAAGGGACTTTGGCAGGCTGCTGCTAATACCAGAAGCACCAACAAATTTAGTTTGGGCTCAGTCTGCTGACCACACCATAACAACAAGTTCTCTGGCATCAAAACATTAGGAAATATCCTTGCCAAAAGACAGTTTGGACTCAGAAAAATATACGATTGACACTAACACCAAGCAAACAAAAATGAAAGTTCACATGCCAGGATGATGGCCAAAACAAATCTAACTGAGCAATCACATTTCCAGAACACCACCACATTTGCCAAAATATTTGGCCAAAGCTCATCTCCTTGGAGTTTGTTTCCATTGAAGTCATGGGGGATACATACACCTTGGCTTGACTAATGAAGTACAAACATGAAAAGAGCCTCTCTGCTCTGGGCACCATTGAAGGTTCATCCCAATGCACAGTGCTCCAGCTCACTCACATTTCAACTCTAGAGTATTTAGAACCTGATTTGACAAAAAGCCTTCTCTGAGCTACAGTTTTACTTGGGTCTAAAACTGCAGGGCTTGGCCATGAAGGTGTCTTGTTTGATATCCCTAGAAACACAACAGTACCACAAGGTCAGTTCATGTACATGAGCATCCTGTCTCAGCAGCAGCCACAAGCCTTTAGAAGAGTAAATAATACAGGTAAACAGGATACTCTTCTACTGCACTCTCCTATCCTTTCATCATTTTCAGTGCGGGGACTTTCTAAGCCAGGTGTTCTTTTAGAGCAGTTAGTAACCCCCAGTGGATTTCTTTTTCCTAAATTAACTTGTCCAGTCTAAAATTTGTCCCCTAAAACTTGCTCAAATAGTTATGGGCTCCTGAAAAAATACGAGGGGAACCTCTAATCTCTGCCCACCTCATACTCTTCCTTTGCAAAACATGAACAGATGGCAAGTTAACAAATGCTGGAAGGCACACACTTAAAGCCCTGTGCATCACCCAGTAGTTATGTGTCTATCCAGACCTAAAGCTAGCTAACTGAAAACTCCAGCTGCAAGAAAAACTCCAGTTGTAAATCCACAACCTTGTGGATTTAGAGAGATTCACTACTTTGAAAACAGAATCCTGCCTCGATTTGATCTTGCCAATTGCCATTTCAGGCACACTGCTCTTGTGCTGATTACTAATTTTGCTTAAATCCAATCATTTTACAAATCCACCTAATTTTAGCCCTGTTTCACCACAGCTGCCAAGTGCAGCCGTGTGCAAGATCATACAGTTTGTTTCTCAGCTGCAGTGGCAAATTACTGACACTGTTCAAAGAACCCTCAGTTAGCTCAATTTCAATCCCTGCAAAGCTGAAGGACAAACAACCTTTCTGCATTTTAATCAATGTATACAGCAGTACATTCCAAAAATGCTGCAGAAACCTACAGCAATTCTTTAAGGTTTCATTCTTACAGAACCAGTAATTTTGTTTTGTTGAGGGTTTTTTTGTTTGTTTGGTAATTCATTATGACATTTCATGAAAAACAATGGAGAGCATGCATGCACATCAGAAGARCAGAATATTATCCAGATGTACTCAGACCACAAAGTCGGTTCCCTGCACTGCACTTGCAGGAAAGTTTAAAGGATTAACCCTTCAAATAGGGCAATAGCTTGCCACTCTGAAAACAAACTGTGACCGCCAGTGCTGCATCTGTTTGGCATGGCAGATCTCCAAGCAGGCATGATTTATCTCAAAATCAGGACTTCCAGCAAAATGCAAGAAGTGTCATCAACCTTCCAGTCAGATGCCATCAACAAAGTTACAGTCAATTTTGGACATGACAAGATTTTTGAGTCCCTGAAGAAGTGTGGTCAAACTGGGAATTGTCCAGCTCAGCCTGTGTTTGTTAAAATACAGAAAAGGCATATGATGGAGTCCCTGGAAAAACTGGGAATCATGAGAGGCACATCTGAGATGAGCAGAACTGCATAAATGTTAAKAACTGACAGCAGCGTCAGAGAGAACACAACATGGCCTTGACCACACCAAACACAAGGCAGCTTTGATAAACAAGGTAGTGGGTAAGGGAAGCCCCATCTTTCCTCCCAGGATCTGAGCATTGAATTAGCTTTTCACAAGGCCGAGGCCCCACAGTAGAACAGACTTATTTCTCAGCAAGTCCAGTTTTCATTGGATCACCACAGAACACTCTTACCTGTGCTCTGTGGCGATCAGACATTCCTAACTTTTTTAGGTTTTCAAATTTTGCAGCATTCAAAGTCTGTAAAAGAACTATTTCATGAGGCGCTGCATAAAAATGTGAGTTCTTCACCCTCCTATTATTTCTGAGACTCTTCAGTCAACTAAGAACAACTGCTATTGCCTTTTAAAACTGCAAGTACCTCTCAGAAGACTGCTGATGTTTCCCAAGCCCCACCCTTGGATTAAACATGGGTTATCACACTTCACAACGCAAGGAAGAACAGTATTTGAATTGCATAGTAGTAACAAATGTAGTACATAATAAACAAAGACCAAAGGAAAGAAACAACTGCAAATTTATTAAATTCATAACTAGCTTTTGGATATATTTTTCTTCTTCTTCTCAGGCAGCTTTGGAAACCAGGGGAACTTCTCAGAGGACAGCCTGCTTTTATTTCTACTGATATTTAGGATATTACAGGGGACCTGTCAGCTGCGGATTTTGAGTCTGCTTCTTCTTCAAAGCACCTTCAACCTAGTAAGCAAGCAAAGACTTGGATCAATAACCTCAGACTGTAAATCTGTCTGCAATTCTGCTGAAGGGACAGTGTTCTTCATTGAATAAATACCACACACTTCACAGCTTTAGACTGACAGCCTTAACTTCATCCAAAAGCTATAAAACAGCCAGGGTATTGACTAAAGCAGCAAAACACTTGCTGCCCGAAGTCTCACTTCTGAAAATATTTTTCAGAGGTTCTTGGACAGATGTAAGGAATATTCTCTGCAGAGCTGCTTTCAATCAGTCGAAAATTTAGATTAAAGTGAGATCCACTGTTGAAAAACATCAATGACCCCCTGCTCGCATTTAGTTACCAAAGGGGTAAACAGCAATTGCTATGTGAGGAGAGTACAACAGCTGAAAACCTACCTAAATTAGGGATCCCTAATTTTGACTTACACCACTGCAGCACAGCAGACCAAAGGGCCATCAATCCTACGCTGACAACACCTGAACTGCCTGAAACACACCATTTCAGCTGAACACAGGTAATTCTTCAGAGGCTACAATGAACTGTTAAGAGCCAYGGAGGAGCTGGAGCCTGTTTAGAAAAGTCTGGAAAGAGGTCTTGAGTGTTTAGTAATGACTGGTTACCTAGGTGCATACACAGGCAGCCCTTATCTCTTACCACAGATGTTAGCCATCTCTGCCTTCACTTGGATGCTCTGCAGATGATTATATCAGCGACTGTAAGGTCTGCACTGACTGAGGAACATAACAAACAGCAAACACCCAGGCTGGAGACCAGCTGGGAGACTTCCCATGGCCAATTAAACACGGCACACTACAGTACATTTTTCCTCTAACAGAAACAGTTTTCTACCCTTCTCTCCACATGGACAAAAATTCCATTTAGACATCAAGAAAAATAGTTTATTTCATTGGGAGGGGGGAAAACACTTTAGAAAAGCCTCAGTTCTGAAAATTATGAAAGAGGACATTCAAAATCTGCTTCTGCGTCAGCCAGACCTATTTAAAACAGGTGATAGATTCAACTGTTTGTGTGTTATTATTGCATTACACTGAGGAAAGGTCAAAGTATTAATTTTTCAGTTCAAATCAATATATGCAAGAAAACTAGAAACATTAGCTGTGTCATTCTTTCTAACTATCACGAAGCACCCATCAAAACCTCTTAATGCTGACAAATTGCTGTTATTTATGATACAGTTGGCAGCCCCTCTTCTCTTCAGCCTTACGAACAGGCACTGTATAATGATTCAAACCAGACTGCCTACAAAGTTGTTGCATATTCAGTAATATCCAGTGTCATCACATGCCTTGGTCCATTGGGATTCATCTCTGTGGATGCTGAAATGGTACCAAAAGATGCAGCCCAATGTACAGCATCCTACACAAAGTAAAAGTGGTCATCCAAAGGGTCTCCAGTCTGGAAGACGACATAGGAGGCTCATGTACTGGATAACTGCACACCAAGCATATGACAAATAGTCACAGCCAAATCAATCAATTTCAATACCATGTTTAATATCTGCTCATTTTTGGTAATTACTGCACTTGTAGTTATTTCTATTAACATTAACACAAGAAAGTAGAACCCAACATTCTAGAGTGCAACATACTTGATCCCAAAATTGGCACCCAGATTATTTTTTCCCTTCAAATGATGGAAAGGGATAGAAAAGCAGTGTAGAGTTAAGTTATGGGGTCTCACTTTACATGCTTTGTAGACTTTGGAGGAAGTTTTCCAGCAAAAACATTATTTTTTATTTTTAGTATTATAACCTTATTGTTAATGTTTACACAGTATTGAGAACAAATACATCTTCAGCCTGGAGAGATGCTGCTTTGGTAGTGGAGCGTGGATATGCTATGAAAGGAAGACTTAAGAACAACCACACGTGCTTTAACATGAAGGTGTAAATGGCCTGCTTCACTGCTACATGCATAAAACAACACATATATATATATATATATGTATGTATGTATGTATGTATGTATATATATAACCCACATTATTTATATATAAAAATAACCAGGTTTTGCTATTGGATTTTGAGGAGAAGCTGTGTTTTCTCCCTACCAATTTTTTGTGCTTTCAAGCAAAGAGCTTCAGTTCCCAGGCAAAGGCACTTCTGCCCTACCCAGGCTCTCTCAGTGCCACTGCGGCAGCAGGACAGCGGTCAGAGGGGAGGCAGGTGCCCGGCTCCACAGGAGGCTGCAGAACCGAGCCAGCAGCTAACACGCATCACACATCYCGTGCTCTGACCCACGGCCGCTCCCCGTCCCCGGCATTTCAGCCCTTTGGGAGCGGAGCCGCTCCCTGGGGACGGTCACGGGTGACGCTGCCACGGCGCCGCAAACCGGGACACCTGCGATCCAGGCCCTTCTCCACGCCCGCTGCCCTCCCCATGGCCCGGGCCGCGCAGGCCCCTGGAACACCCCCGCCAAAGGTACCCACCTTGTTGAGGTGCGGGTTCCTGGTGATGTCGTAGCCTCGCTTCTTGACGGCCAGGGCGTGGCCGGGGCCGGCCGGGGTGCTGCTCCCTGCCTGGCAGCTGCGGGCCCGGGTGACRGCGAGCAGGAGCGGCCCCCGGCCGGACCCCACCATCCGCAGCAGGCGGCGGGCGCAGACCCCGCCGCACACCGGCACCATCGTCCCGCTGCTCCTGCGGGAGGGAGCCCGGCGGGGCTGGGCGGGCGCGGCCCGGCCCAGGCGTGCCCTGCCCAGGTGAGCCCGGCGCGGCCCGGCCCAGGCGTGCCCTGCCCAGGTGAGCCCGGCGCGGCCCGGCCCAGGCGTGCCCTGCCCAGGTGAGCCCGGCGCGGCCCAGGTGAGCCCGGCGCGGCGGAGCCGCCGAAGCGAAAGGAAACCCAGGAAGCAAATCCCGCCGCAACCCCGCGGCAGCCGCCCCTCCGTTACCTGTTACGGCTCAGCCGGCGGCGCAGGGGAGGGGGAGCCGGCCCGGGCCCGCCCCCGCCGGGGACAGCGGCACGCCCGCCCCGGGACCCCGCGGCCGTGCGGCGGGAGCGGGGCTGCCCGGCCGCGGCATTGCGGTCCTCGCCCCCTCTGTAGCCGCATTGTCCCCATGAGCCGCGGTAAAGGGCATCGGGAGAGAAGAGCCCGSGCCCCGCGGCGGGTGGGCGCTGTGCAGCGCCTGGGGACCCTGGACAAGGACACGGGACCCCAGCGGGTCACGGAGCAGGGCAGGGGAGCAGAGCTGCTCGGAGGAGTTGTTAGTGCTTAAGGAGCATCTTCAAAGAACTTTTCAGTCCAGGAGTGTGAACAGCTGTAGCTGGCTAGGCATTTCAAGCCACATTATAATCCAGGAATTCTCAATGTGAAATTTATATACGATGTATATTGTACATATAATGTATATACTAATGTATGTACTTATATAATATATATAAGCTATATTTCGTTATATTGTAATTATATATTTACTGAAGAAGGCAGGTCCCTGCACTTCTTTTCTTCAAATAAATGAGCTCTTTTATCCTTTAAAATGGTGAAAACATCACCACTACTATCACCACTACCACTTCTATAAAAAAMCAGTGCCCTGATCGCTCCCACAAAAGAGCGGAAGGTTCGCGTTCAATTTCAACTTCAGAAGATCACTGCTCCTGTACCTGCATCCCCATCATGAAGTTCAGGTCTGTTTTGTTAGAGGGATGCTCTCCGGCTTCTCTTTTCATTAGTGTTGCTGTCTGCAGGTGTATTTTTTAATATGCTTTAATATATTTGTAGATAAATGATACAGTCCATGCAGAAAAGAATAGACTGCAGAGCAAAAGATGATGACTAGATGGATATGATTGTTTTTCCTTGCCTTGCCTCTAAGCACTCAATAGAATAGGATACACTGTTGCAGTTCAATTCCACAACCTTCTGATTTCTCCCTAAAGAGTACATGGATTGTTCTCGGTGTGTTCAGGATATTTACACTTCTGCTGTAAGCAATTATTTTATTCAAACCTCATACTTGAGGACTGTGGCAACTTAATAGCTACTAAAACTAGAGGGGGGAAAATCTCCTGTAAGTGAGGTAGTTTGTCTGGTCTTTGGGTCTTTCCCTGAAAAATTGGTCATAAATGGAGACACACTCCTGGGGAGACCCAGACAGTGGAGAAAAGGAATATGTGCATCACTGAGGCCAGATTATGATCAAGGAGGTTGTTAGTGCATAGAAGACACAAGAAGAAATACACCACTATTCTTTCTCTTTTTTTGTGTAGCTATAAACTGGAACAATCCTTAGATTTTGATCTCCTGAGGAACGGTTTGCATAAAAGCCACGTCAGTATCATGCCAGCTTGCCAAAGCTTTCCTCCTGCCACCAGCCGGCTGGAACACCAGCCACCATGTCGGTACTCTGAGGTCTTCACGGCCTCCTCTGGACTTGCTCCAACAGGTCCACATCCTTCTTACGTTGGGGGCCTAGAACTGGATGCAGCACTCCGGGTGGGGTCTCATGAGAGTGCGGTAAAGGGGGAGAATCCCCTCCTCTGACCTGCTGGTCACACTGCTTCTGATGCAGCCCGGGGATGTGGGCAGGGGAATGGAGAAATCGTTTGCCTCAGGCTACACAACAGGTGTAGCAAACGGCAAAGGTGGGGATTCCTACATAGCCCTTCTAGAACAGATTGGCAACAAGTGCAAGATGGGGAGAAAAGGAAGTGATTATCTGTAGTGTCTCATTTCTAGATGGGCTGCAGAAATGGCTGCAAATATGATCTCCCATTATTGACTGCTGAGGTTATAGGACAGGGTTATTTTTAACAAGCGCACAGGTTTTTAAGCATTTTTGGCTCATGCACACACTGCCACAAGAAGATGTGTACACATATATATGCTTTTGACTTTATTGTTACTGTGTGGACTCTTTCACATACTTTATTTTCTTAATTTTATAATAATACATTATTATATAATAAATTATCTGCTTCTCAGAGCAGGGATGTATTATGTAAGTGTAAAAATAAATTTTTCTCTGCAGCCACAAATTGTCTCCCTACTTTTGTGCAACCACTGAATAGTGCCTTGCAGGGACCATCTCATCTTTTACCTCCTATTGGCTGACAGTAGCCATCAAACTGACTTTTTCATCTTTGTGAGAAATAAATTACAAATGCTGGGCCTCTAAAATTTACCTGGCACTGCAAAATAAAGCTTGAATCTGATTTAGATTCATTATCTCCAAGCTGCAGAGTGCTTGCTGTCAGATGCACATGAATGTACTTCATCTAATGTGCAAACCTCTCTTGAATGCAAATTGGATAAAAGAGATGGTCAAATTCTTGATTAAAAAACTAGAAAGAGCATTACAGAAGAAGCCATAAAAGCAATGAAATGCACACTTATATTCATCATTGAGGTCTTAGGATTTTATTTAAGCTATTTCTCAGCAGCAGGAAGGAAACAATAGTTTGTGGAGCGAGCTGCCATATACACTTGGGGATTTGAGGGTTGCTACAGAAAGCAATTGAAATTACAAAGCCTGTTACAAGACCCAATTTATTCCTCCAGTAATTTAAGAAACCTCTTTGTGCTGTGGTCTTGCATTTAACAGTTTGGCATCTAAGAGAATGCCAATGAAATACTCTTTAAAGTTACCAGAGAATGAATCTCTGACATGTAAAGCAGAATTGTATAGTGTCTATTCTTCTATGACATTATCTTTCCTCTCACGAAATGAATTAAGCTGCATTTATAAACTTTCATTGTAGTGATTTTCAAATCAGATACCTTGAGAATTCCTGGCATTGTGCAGCCATGTGTCCCCTGGTTTATTAGATTTTGCACAGACTATATACTATTCAGACTGTTAATTTAAATTCATTGTGACACGAGAAGCCTAACACAATAGGAGTTGTGAGTTTTGGTTGAGACCACTCTGTGCAACAAATAGCAGCTAGAAGAACTGTAGGTGCTGTAGAAGACTCTGGAGCCAACTGGATCACAGATAGAATCACGGAGTCATGTAGATTCGAAAAGACCTAAAATCATTGAGTCCAGCTTTTAACCTAACATTGCCAAGCCCACCACTAAACCATGTCCCTACACACTACATCTATTTGACTTTCAAATACCTTCAGGGATGGTGAGTGAACCACTTCCCTGGGCAGCCTGTTCCAGTGCTTGATCACCTTTCAGTAGAGAAATTTTTCCTAGTTTCTAATCTGAACCTCCCCTGGTGCAACTTGAGGCCATTTCCTCTTGTGCTGTCACTTGTTACTTGGGAGAAGAAACCAACCTCACCTGGCTACAACCTCCTTTCAGGTGGCTGTAGAAAGGGAGAAGGTCCCTCCTGAGCCTCCTTTTCTCCAAACTAAACACCCCCAGCTCCCTCAGCCACTCCTCATCAGACTTGTGCTCCAGACCTGTCCCCAGCTCTGTTGCCCTGCTCTGGACACTCTCCAGCCCCTCAATGTCTTTCTGGTAGTGAGAGGCCCAAAACTGAACACAGGAATTTGAGGTGTGGCCTCACCAGTGCCCAATACAGGGGAATGATACTGCCCTGGTCCTCCTGGGATTTGAAGAYACCACAGGGATCATTGTGCCAACCTTCCCCAAGTGCAAGCAATTACATACTTGATGTTTAACCCACAAGGATTCACAAAAGGCTGTTCAGGATGCAGCAGCCCCAGAACCCTTCTGTTCACCTCRAACAAACACAAGACCCAAGGTTACAGATAGAATGCCACAGATGATCGCATGCTTCCATAAAATAGCAGATCCCTGCAATGAGAGATCAATCCTCTCTGGTCTTAAAAATCGTTATTACTGCAGCCTGTCCCATGCAGTGAAGTTCAAAGGGGTTTTTTTAAAATACAAGTAGGGTTAATGCCACTGTGCTAATTCCATGTTTTCTCATACACATTGCAGATGGAGGGACATGCAAAGGATTCTTGTTCATGGTCACATACTCAGACAGTGATGGATCTGGGAACAGGATCCATACATCCTGGCTGTCAGTTCCTTGCTTACTCTGTCTTCTATCACTAGGCTGCCTTTGTCACAGTTTACTTCCTTGACGTATGCTCTCATGTTGTTATTCTTCAGCCGTGAGAGACTGTTCTACACTGTCATCCAGACAAAAAACATCTGCAGTTATGCAATTAAGGCCTTAATCAGACTTCTGGACCTCCTTCCTGGCTTTGGCTAATTTTAAGTGATAAAGATGRTGGTTTATACTTACGCCTCTTAAAATGAATAACGAGGATGGAGATAAACACACTTCAGTCAATAAATTCTCCCTTCCTCTCTTATACAAATGCTGTCTTTTTGTTGTTGTTGTTTTACTCCCATCTTACTACATATGTCCTAAGCACTGCAGTAACTCTGTAGTGCACAAGCATGATCCTCAGTGTCCAAAGTCTTGAATAGAAGTGGACAGAACAGCAACAATAATGCACTGTTAAACATCTCAATCAATTTGTAGTGATAGACAAGCATTTAATGTTGATTTATTTTAAAAAGAATTTTTTCATAGGCATAAGCTTCAAGCTTCCTCCCATGGAAGGTAACATAGATTTTACAGCTGGCTTCAACAGGACTTAAATACTGCTATAGTCCAGCTATAAATTTTAGCCATATTTTAAATTTAAAAATAGTTCCATGTACAGTGCAAGAGTACATTTTTTCATCTAGCATAATACTATTTTTGAGTAACATCGTACATATCTAAACAGAAGGTTTTGAAGTCAAAAAAAGAGGTGAATAATCCTTTTCTATAAGTCAGTTTGTTATTTGAAGGAGCACAACTGACCTTCCAACTGGTAATGTGGCACAAGTCTGACCTGGACCATTACTTTTGCTAGAAAACTTTGAGCAGTTGAAAGATTGAATTAACAGAATGGATTCACTAAAATGATGCTGGGTGAGACTTTGCAGCTTACCAAAAAAAAAAAAAAAGTGTCCCAATAATGTCTTGTGATATAAAAGGAGTCAAGGAGGTGAYCAAAGACTCAGACACATGAACAGGAGCTGTTATACAAGTTACTGAGGGGTAAAATTACTGTGTCAGCTGGTCCATCGATGCGCATCCTCACTCGCTGCTGCTGTGAAGGCAGTTCAGGGTRGGTTAGCTACAAGTGAAAGTGCACTACAGTGATCTGTGTTAATTCAGCCTGACTGAGGCAAACACAGAGACAGTTAAGGTGTTTCTGAATAGCTCACATTTGTCATGGCATGGGAACATACGTACATGTAAAGCTGATATGCAGCAAGTTTAACAATTCATGGCCACCAAAGTTTTAACAGTCCTCTCTGGCTTTAAAGCAATAAAATACTTATCTTCATACCACAGTTTGGTCAGAGGAGCTTTAAATAACAGTTTGCTACCAAAAAAAGGGAGCATAACATGTTTCTGAACAATCTTTTAAAATTGTGTGGAGTTGCAATTAGCATTTTATCAATTCAGTAGTTTCAGACTAATACAAGGGAAATATTTTTATGTGATGAGGGTGGTAAAGCACAGGAACAGATTGCTGAGAGAGGTGGTGGATGCCCCATCCCTGTAAACATTCAAGGTCTGTTAGGACATGGCTCTGAGCAACCTGACCTAGTTGAAGATGTCCCTGATCACTGAAGGGGTGTTGCTACTAGATGGCTTTTAAAGATTCCTTCCAATTCAAACTGTTCTAGCATTTTATAATTCTATATATTTCAGGTCATGTTCTGACATTCCTAAGTCTTCTAGGGCAGTATGAGTCTGTATGATGAAAGGACAAAACAGTGTGAGAAGTTTTAATCAGAGAGGATAGTTTTACTTCATAAGTGTATGCATTGGCATCTTTGACAATGGGATTTGAAAATGTTTTAATCGTATGTGTGAAAAGGCAAGGTTTAAAAATAGCTATTTTTGAACATCGCAAAATGAGAAAAAAATAGCAGGTTGTGCATAAGTGAACATACTGAAAATGACTTCAGGGCCAGGTAAACCCAGATATCATAAAAAAAATATTGTGAAGAAACCAGCATGCCTACATGCAAAGCATTTCTTCACTCATCTTCTACAACCAGGCAGTTGTCACCCCCTCATTTTTTTAACCTCATTCCTAGAAGACAAGGCTTACTAATGTTAGGTGGAGCACTCTCCAAGTGCTATATTTATATAATGTTTTTTATACTCATCCCTATCCCAAAGGATATCTTCCGCAGCAGGCAAGTCTTCAATAAGGACTGTAGTAAGAGTAAGGACTGGAAGAATTCATCTGTTGAAGATTTCTCAGGCTCTTAGAGAAACTGGTGCTGCTGTGGTACAAGACCCTCTTAGAAATCTGCTTTAACTTGACTGGCCTCTGTATGATTGTATTAGCTCTGCCATTAACAATCAGGAGCTATCAAGTGAAACTGCAACCATGGCCTGCTGGTGAAATCACCTCATTAGTGCTATACCCGAAAGCATGCCTCCTTTAAACTCTTTGGGAGAGGGAAAACACCGGCACAAAATTTCCGAGCGATAACCAGTTCACAGAGGGCAGCAGCCTCTCACTGACCTTTGCTGTGCATCCAGTTACGCATGACAGAGCTCTTCAGAGCTCTATTGATGAAATACAGGACTGATAAGCAAAGTAAACAGCTGAAAGTGAGAAGTAGCTTGAAAGGTCAGCTGCAGAGCAGGTACAGATGTACTCAGCTGCTGGCACGCTCTCCTACCTGGAGCAGAGCTCTCAGTCTTGTTGCCATTTAAAAAAACGTGTGTGAAGTCAGTTTTGTAGAGTCCTATGCAATTATAAAATAATATTTTTTAAAAAGTGACAGGCTTCTAAATCATGTGGCATAAAAGCATGTTATTTACATAAGTAAAGCACAAATGTTTGCTGGTTTTCTCGTTAAGTGCTCTTTTTTGGCAATACAAAGATTTTAAAAATTTTTATCTGTTCATCAAGTCTTCAGTTAATTCTCTAACCTCCAAAACAATCTTCCAAAAAGCCTTTGGCTCTCATTTTAGGAGACTTTGAGTCTCTCATGCATCTTACAATAACTGAAGGCTAGCATTTTTGAAGTCAATGGGCCTATATTTTCCACTGATATAAATCAACATAGCTTTTTTTGACATTTCTCTTATTTCAACATTTGCAGAAGCTTAGTGCCTTGTATCGCTGACCTTATCTCTTCATTCCAAACAAACAGCATTTCTCCYGAGTCCTTGTAGTTAGAAGCATCTATTTATTGCAGAGACAAGAAAACCAGAAAGTAGGAAATGAACAATTTGAAAGGACATTTAATAAAAGTACAGGAAAACTTGCAATGCTAAAAGTCAATTAATCTAGACGGTTCACTGAGAAAAATCTCTCAGATACTCTGCTGAGAAGACACGACAGTTTGGGTAATACATTTTATTTCATGGAACCTGCATGCATGAGACAGCTGTAGAAAGGAATTCTAATCAGTGTGTTCATTTTCTAATCAAAGCTGCTGCCCATCATTAAAAATAGTGGCCTGCCAAGCTCCAGCTTTGCACTGAGGCTGCAGGGAGCTGGGCAGACATGTGCTTCTGCTGGCTGCTCTGAGAAATCAACTTCTGGCAAAGGAGGTGGACAGCAGCTGGCTCTGCTCATGTTGTAAACTTCTGCAGCACAAGTTGCCAGCCCTATGTGTCAGAGAGGGGGTGTTGTTGTTTTTGGTTTTGTTGTTTTTTTTTTTTTTTTTTTTGAAGGGGAGGGAGAAGACAGCAATTATAACATTGAACCAGGGAGAAATGAGTTTGGGTTGGGTTTTCTTTTGCAAAAGACATTCCTTAGGTCACAGTGGGGAATTTTGACATTGCAAAGGGGATGAATGAATTAGTAGGCAAAGTAAGAAGAGTCTCTACTTGTAGCTGCAATGTGCAAATTCTGCCAGCACATCTGTACAGGCTATTGGATCCATGCAGAAGTCTAGGAGGCTTCAAAAAGCTTTTTAACCCATGGAAAATGCCACATGTGAAAGTTAATGCTTTATGAATTGCCATATAATACAAKGGGAAAACATAGATCATTGTAATGGTGAACATAATTTATGCCATAATGAATCTTAAATGAAGAACTAATTTGTGTTACTTCTAAATTAAAAGGAAAGGATATAACAAGCCACAGGCCCATCCCTAGGGAGCTCAGACTAACTCCACTAACACCTATTGGCATGTGCAACGCTGATGAATAAGCTCATTCTCTAGAGCTCAGTGGAGGCAATCCATCACTGATGCAGAGAAATCTGCAAGCAGCAAAGACTGAAATGAGCCATTTATAAGTGAGGAGACACTTACCAGGAATCATAACAGGCAATTTGATGGCAAAATAACTTCATGTCCAAAACTCATATAAAAATCAATGTAAAACTCTATGTCTGTTTCCCAATGTCACTACAGACAGCAACRGAAAGAATAGGAGAGGAGAAAGGTAGAGATATTCCAAGTCCAAAGTGCACACAAATTAAGGATAATGTCTAAAATCTGAAGACCTGCTAAAATCCAAACACTTCCGCAGGATATACCATGCACCTAGCAGCAGTATGTGGRTGGACAGCATGCAGTAGTGGATATTTCACTGAAATGGAGCTGTGAATGTCAACATGGACAACTCCTAAGAACCCTCTCTTTTGTCACTATGGCAGAATATGTAAGAGTTCAGTGCAGGGAGCAGCTGAGGGTTAGTGGGACAGATCCTCAAAACTGAACCACCAGAATAATAAAGAGGAAATTGATACCATCTTTTTATCACAAGACAAACTATCACTTGCACAAGTGTCAAATTGCCAATGCAGTGTAATAAAAAACTGTGTAACACAACAACATGAATGAAGGACCTTTGAAGCCCAAAATTATACAAAATGCTCCTAAGACATTAGATGTTGCTTAACTGCTGAAAACAGGAGGGATAGTCTAAGATAGGTGAGCAGAGTCTAATCTTGAGCAAACAGAGGAAGATATCACCAGAGGCCACTTTTTCCCATCCTAAGATAAGCACCTAAGGGGCTGTGAATCACCAGCTGGGAAGTGACTGACTCCTCTCATCCTAAAGAATGGAAAGGTGTATCTTCAAGCTGCTGTCAAATATTTAAACAGGCAAAACAAATTAGGATTAACCCTTAGAGACCACGTGTGCTGAGCCTGGTTTGTGTGCCTTGTTCACTACAGTTTATAAACTGAGTTACAGCAACAATTATTTTCCTCTCACTGAAGCTGGCTGCCTCCGTTACTGTGTATTCACGTCAGTATTCCCTGGGAAAAGCTAAGCTTTTCCTGTGGCAAGAGAAGGGTCTCTACCATCAGCTAGCTCCTGGTTAGGTGCTGTATCTGTAACACTGACATCTTGATAACTGAAGGGTTAAATCTGAAAAAGAAGCTCCACGTGTGTGCAGGAAGGAGGGTGGAAGAGAAGACGAAATACAGGAGCAAAATTCCTTTGGAGTACTGAATGTGCTGGAGCCTCTGGTATGACAGTCTGTGTACCAACAGCCATAACTAAAGTGCAGACATACCCTTGCAGCCTGCCAGGCTTCTCCCCCGTCCCAGTACAGGCAGACACAAGAGATCTTCTCCTTCCCACTCACATTCTCTAAAACCTGGATGCTTATTGACACTTGGCTGCATTTCAGAGCCTGTGTGAGTCACTGAGCAAGGGTTTATTACTCATTGCTGAGCAATGGCTCAGGAATTAGGAGCTCCGGGGTTCATGTGTCAATGGTCACTGTGTATGTGATGTTAAATAGAGCAGGTTTTTCTGGGAACCCTCCGAGTCATCCCTGGGAACCCTCCAAACCATCTCTATTTTCCTTTTATTTATTTATTTAGTTAGTTAGTTTTCAACGGGGTTCAGGGACAGGGTGTTCCTGCTTTCCGGGTTATTTTGTTACCCGAGGGTGAGCAAGAAGACAAACTGTGCAAGAAAATGGATATTATTCATTGTGGGAAAGTCAGCGTATACAGGGGGAAAAAATGTGTTCCACATTCTCTCCCCATGATGAATTTAAGATTCATGTGGAGATAAACCAAAAATACCCATGAAACAGCTTTGGTTTTCGCATTTCATTTCCACAGGAGATTCCCAGAGTTGTTTGTTTGAAATAAACAACATAAAAGGACACCCTCTGCCCACTCTCTGATGTGAAGCAATTAATGGCTGGATCAGCGTTTCCACTCTTAATTCTGCTTTTCATATGGTTTGTTTTAAAAATTTGCTCCAGTCATGAACTTACCATGTAATAATACTTTGCATTTAGAAAAGTCTTTCATCTGAACAGCACAAAGTGCTTTGAAAATGTTAGTCAGTTAAGATTCTCAATAGCATGAGAAATACAGGCTTTTTTTTCCAAGAGAAACTGAGGCATTCCAGGTGAGACACCCTGGTGACATTTTACATGGTGATATGACAGAGTATCAGAAACCCAGATATCTGTTCATTAATTCTGATAATCACTTGAGCCCATCACTGTTTCGATGTTCTACTTAAAAACAGCCTCTTTTATTTTCATACTGAGAAGAAATTTTAAAGTTATTTCACTAAACTTTTTCTACATGGCTAGATGCAGGTTTAGGATATGAGATAATAATAAATAACAGATTGTAAAAAATATCTTGTATGTATAATCCTCATGAATGATAGTAAGACTTCATTGATGAGACAAGGAAGTCACCTGCTGTTGATCTGCAGTCATCTTATGGGTGTCAAGCATCAAATATTAACAGCACACTACATGTGCACTGCAGCAGAGCCTGCAACTGATAATGTAGATGGGAGGAGGAACTGTAAATTACACTTATCTGGGGCAGAATTGGCCCTTGGTCTCATGACCATTGAGAGTCTGGATGAGGTTAAGTCTAGGTAATTCAGGCAACTAATTTACACTCTAAATTTCCAAAACCGACTGTAATAGTTCTTGTCATTACAGGCTGGGTGCCCATTTCCAGAGGCACTGAAAGTTTCCAAAGGCACTTCCCTCTTTCCATTGACCATACAGATCATGGGGGTTCTGAGGTTCTGACTTTAAAAGATTACTTCTTATCTGGATACAATTCAGGGTACCACTTGGTCGCTTCCATTAGGCAGATTGGATGCACGTCTCCTTATGATGTTCTGCAAAAATTGCAGTGGGATCTACAATGCCCAAGTGGCTCCTGCTGATTCCAGCACTCGCTGCAGCATTTAGGACTTGCTTAAGGATGTCTTTGCCCCAGTTTTCGGAGCTGATCTTCTCCATGAGAACTTGTAAGTTCACAACACAATACTGCCAAACTACATGTGAAAATCTTATTTTTACAGCACAAACTCTAAAAGTCTTTTTTTTTTTTCTTGCTCATTTTGCTTAGGTAGAATAGCTGCTAAGATGTCTTGCACTGTGGCACAGAAGATTGCCCAACCATACCCTGCCTGATGTGACACCCAGCTCAAGCCTGTGAGTGCTCTGTGTATTATGGGAATGACCTATAAAGAACCAAGTCAGAAATTACCCTCGACCTTTACAACCTTGCTTCCTAATTTATGGAAGATTGCAGAAAGAGGTTGTATCATGCAATCAGGAGGAAGGGAGGAAAGAAAAGAAATTTTGTAGGAGCCCACAGGATTGCACAGCTCTATTGAATGCCAAAACAAGTAGTTTAAAGTCAAGTAGTTACAAAAGAGTGAAGTATATGAAGGAGGCATGAAATCGATGAAAGGGAGATGAGATGCCTCTCCTGACCATCTGCCCAGCTGCAAGCTGGAAAAGCTTGGCACAAAAAGTAGTGGTAAGTGTGGGAAAAGCTGGCCTACAAACTGGAGGAACTGGAGCTGGAGCTGGGCTATTGAGGACCTAATAATCTCCTGAGTCACAGAATTCACAAAATTAATGTGGACAGTGGTGCTCTGATATCCTACTTGGTTTGTGACATTCAGTTTGACCTTGATATCCTATTTTGGATCAAGACAATGCCATCACCTTAGCTGAGAAACAAGAGCCCTGGAAAGAAAACTCTAGTAGGCTCCATTTGATGTACTGCAGAGAGAAGCTTGGAGGAAGGAGGTAAGTCCTCATTAGTCCTTTTAACTCTCTTTCTCTTTTTGAACATGTTTTTTCCACCAATTACAACCATTGATCACATTTCAGTAGTCAAGGACCACCATATGTGCTCCTCTCACAGTCCAGTCTGCAATGCAGAGATTAATTACCCATGTTTTACACTTAATGGCATAACTAAGAAAAAAAATTATCAGTATATCACTACATTTCTCTCCAAACAAATAAATTTAAACTTTGTTTTAACCATGAAACGCCAGGTTGGCAGGGACCTCAAGGATCATCTGGTCCAGCCTGTTCAAATCCCATTAAGMCTATAATACCAAAGTCTGCATATAAACTGGTTCCCTGACCTTTATCAGGAGAAAATGGATTTCAGCTTTAATTCTGGAGAGGCAAGGGTAAGGAACTTGTATGATTGCTAATAAGCTATGCAGCACACGATGTGCAGGGAGGACTGCAGAGTCATGCATTACCCTAATGACTCTTAAGAGGGAGTATATTGGTCACCAGAGCAGCTGCCAAACAAAACAGCAGTGACACATCAAATATACATTGAACTTGGTTCTATTTCTCACAGCATCTTGTTCCAGGGTTTGTAACTGAACAACTCGAGGCATGAAATGGCCCTGTTTGCATTAACTGTGTGTTCCTTCAGGGGAGTGCTCTGTAACTATGGTGTCAAAATGTTTCCCATCTTCTGACACKTAGTTCTTGCTCCAGTCTCCTGTGATTCCCATTTTTCAGAAGAGGACCTGCACCATAACCGAACAGGGTCTTTTTTAGGATCACAGGGGAAGTGTGTGTCAAAACAGAGGAGTTTTACCTGTCCATCATAGTGCCCTAAGAGCAAAGCCATCTTTCAATAGGTTCTCAGGTATAACCCTTTTTTCTGCCAAACTGTTACAATGCTGAGTGCCATAGGTCTTCTGATTGCAAGTACAGTAGATACAAATAGAAATAATCCTTGTGGCACTGAAGAAGCTGGGGAAGGAGCATGCAGTAACAAGAGGTGACTCTAAACTGATGTATAGCRCCAAGCATGGTGGCAGCAAAGGGACTGATGTAGGGACTGTCCTACATCCTACAGAAGGTACATCCCTGCTGCAGACAGGGCTTAGAGTTTCATTTGTGTGGAAGCTTGTTATGTTGCAGATTTTCTTCTTTTTTCTTTTTTGATTAATCTAGGGCCACTGTTGGTGGTATAAAATCCATTTAACAGTTTGCTTAGGGCATGGCCCACTGTGATCAAGAGCAGCACGTTCAGTCCCTGCCATTAAACAGTGCTGCCTTTAATCCCCTGAGGTGAATGACATTACATATTTTTACAATGTGACAAATGCACATGGCAATGTTCAAATACGGGTTATGAGAGAGCGTTTTTAACAGGCACGCGTGCTAACATGTAACGCTGTTCTGAGCAAGGTCAGAATAATTCATGATACATATTTTGGCTCAGCTTGAGGATCATCGGCAAAACCTGCACACAGAAAACAGCAGGCAAGACTAATAAAAAATCTAATAGTTTATTATGATTTGGTTTAATGGCCCTTTCAGCTGCTCTTTTCTCATGACAATAAACATTGGCCTTTACCTGCCCATGAACCTTTGTTTAGGTTGCCATGAACCACACCTCAGAAAAGATACCACAAGAAAGCTTTAGGGAAACTTTTTACAAGGGCACATAGTGATAAGACAAGCGGGAATGGTTTTAAGCTGAACGAGGGCAGGTTTAGATTAGATATTGGGAAGAAATTCTTTACTGTGAGGGTGGTGAGGCACTGGCACAGGTTGCCCAGAGAAGCTGTGGATGCCCCACCCCTGGACGTGTTCAAGGCCAGGCTGGATGGGATTTTGAGCAACCTGGTTAAGTGAAGGTGTCCCTGCCCATGTGTAAAGACTTACAGAGCACAGTTGCCTGTTTCAAACACTGTTAAGGCCACAAAAGGACTTTGCCATGAGATAAGCACAGAAGGGAGCGACAGGATGGCAATAACTCCAGTCCTAGCACAGCTGATATCTGGTTAGCCCATCCTGGGTAACAYATCCAGACAAAAATTCTCACTGTGGCAATCTGTATGAAGAAGTAAGTGCTTGTATATTAAACACTGGTCAAACAAAGATCACCCCAAGCTATGGGACAGATGGCATCTGTGACCACCAAAAACCACCAAAAGCCCCTGAATACACCTGGAACTTGGACTGTAAGTTAAGCCACCACAGCAGGAACATGATGTAAGATAAAGGTGGTACTATCGTCTTGGGTGTTATCTCAGACCTAGGGGAAGGTTAGCAAAGCTGGGGGAGAAGAATGTATCACTGATAATGGGCACAAAGAATGCAGAATTTATGGGCCACAAGGAAAGCCAACTCAGCTGAAATCAGCTTGGATGGGGTAAAAGGTAATTCTGGCAGGGGGAAATCATGACCCCCAACTCACAGAGCAGCAACCCAAGAAACCCACTAAACTAAAAAGAAGAGAAAGACAGAGCATGTGGACTAATTAGCATTAGAAGTGAGGGAATAATTTAACCAATAGAATAAGAGAACTTGTAACCAGTGAGCATTAATTCCTTTGTTTGCTAAGGTGTATAAATAGCAAAAAGCTTTGAATGACCTTGGGACCCCCACCACTAAGAAATTCAGGGTGTAGAAGGATGAACAGGACAGGATGCTGCTGGATCCACAGGTTGAGACTATCTGCTGCTTGATCCCTCTCCCTCTCTCTCTCTCTTTCTTCTCTCTTCTATTTCTTTCTCTAATAAATACCGTCCCTGCCTGGCTCCATGGGTGCACAGGCAGGATCGGTATTAAAGTCAGTAGCAAAGAGGCGGGAAGGAGATTTGCTTTTCTTTCATTCCAAGAGTTTATTCCATGTTTTCCCTCGAAGGGCAGACCGGCAAATCYGAGGAACAGTGGCTCACCGAGGATTTTTCCCGGGGCTGGGGGGAAAGGYGGGATCAGGGAACGGGGGCCAATGGGAAAGCTCTGGGGGAGTGACGAGGCTGAAAGCCAACCGGGGAATTCAAACCAGGACAGATCATACCAAAGGGCAATGAACCCCGGGGAGCCCACTCTGATCCCCCAACACAAAGGCATGTTTACGGACTCTCACATTTCTCTACCTCACATCTATTGTTAAATAAAATTGTATTATTGACTTCCACATTTGGTCTTGTTTGCATCTTAATTCAGGCAGAGGCATCTCTCACTGTCTGGATCTTAACACCACGGCAGGGAGGTTGGAGCAAGATGATCTTTAACAGCCCAGCCCAAAACCATTGTATGATTCTGTACGGGAAGGATGCTTGTGTAGACAGTCAGTGGTCTGGAATAACCAAGCCAGACCTGGTATTTTATGTCCAGACCCAGAACAATTACATRG
Source organism: Parotia lawesii (assembly GCA_003713295.1). Lineage (NCBI taxonomy): Eukaryota > Metazoa > Chordata > Aves > Passeriformes > Paradisaeidae > Parotia > Parotia lawesii. The sequence goes on along the minus strand of RAHM01000368.1, from coordinate 568,858 downwards.
GAGTAATTTCTCAGTGTCAAAACTTAGTTTCAAAACACAGTCTTGTTTAAAAACTATTCATTTTTAAGGCTAATTCCAGAACATTAGATGCCTTTGGGTAGTTTTACCTATTATTTTGTTTGTCTGATAAAAGTCCTACTTGAATATTTGAGATTTATCCTGAGGAGCACAGTAACAGGATATGGTCACAGCAACATCTGACTGGAAGGTTCACTAGCTGTGAGCTTACAAAACCTCAGCTATTTTGTGGAAACAGCCCTTTGCACGCTTCATCCCCAGGCGCCAGGGAACAAGCTCCCTGGATCAGACCACAGCTACCGTGGAGTATGCTCCAGCAGTTACCAGGATGCTCCAGCAGTTACCGGATGCTCTGCGAACCCACATCCCAATTAAACCCTCAACAACGTGTGCGTGGGCCTAAGCACAAGACATTTAATCTGCAACATACAATAACAGGGACTCTTCAGCATCACGTAGAGAATGTTCTCGTCATGTGAGAGATTTTGGATGCTAACAGAGGGTGGGAGCAACGGCTTTGCCAGCGAGTGGGTTTTGAGACAAGCTTTGAAGGAAGAGAAGGGAGGATTCTTAGAGTGCTGAAAGCCTGAAAAGCTAGGGGGTTTTTTTCCCTCCAAATAACAAACAAGGCTGAGACCACAGAGTCTGCCCATCCTGAGTCCCTTGGATACTGGAGGGAGATGACGAGTGATTAGAAACAGCTGAAACACTGTTTTAAACTTCTGTTAATCAATCCTGTAGCAATCCCACTGTCTTCAGAACTTCATTCAACAGGAAATTTTCCTTCCATTCTCTGAATGCTGGAGACCATTTCTTTTCTTATTATTATATGCCAAAAACTTGTTTTGAAATGAATTTGTCATATTGCCCTGAGTGGTGCTGTACCTACCAAATAACCCTGCGAATGCGAAGAACCACCACAGAGCATTAAACAACTCACTCCACCTATAGGAAACAGCCTGTAGTGCATAAGCATCCCCCCCGGGCACGCTCACATCTGCGTTCCCACTGCCAGGTATCCAGCCTGGCAGGACACCAACGTTCGCCTTCTGAAAACAAACCTGGGAGAGCAGCAGGAGGCTGTCAGGGACTCTCTCCCACAACCAGTTTTAGCCGTCTTCCAAAGCGGGGGCTGGGAAGCAGCCTTTGAAGAGATGCCAACAAGGAGAATTTCCTAACTATCCTCCAGGGCAAGTCTGCACCTCAGGATGTGTGTGTATGGATCCCATTAGTACTACTGCACAGGTAGGACACCCAGGAATCGTAGTGTTGAAAACCCCAACAATTCAAGTCCCTCATCTGCAACAAAAAGAGACAGGAACACACATGAAATAGGTGTTAATTGTGTTGTTCTTGCCCTGCACAACACTGGCTCATTCCTTCCATTTTGACAGGCTATATCCGGAAAAACAGCTCTCAGTGAGGCTGGTGCTGCCTGCAATCCTGGCAGAGATACAGCAAGACAGATCACACCTCCTTTTGTAGGTGTAAAAAGGCCAATGCTGAGAAACAATCAAGATGGAAGAAGACATTTTTGTTTACTCCGCAAAGCTGTTTGAGAAGCGGGCACGTGCTATTCTGTCCTTTCCACCTTTTTTCCTGGATTACTTTGTCACTGGGACAGGTTCTAATCTCCCCTACATGGAGATGGAAACACAGGGGCAGTGTAAGTAATGTGGCCTTGCATCGGTGAAATCTGCTTGCACTGAGCTTGCTTTGCTCCTGAGTGTGTCAGCTACGTGTGTGTCATCTGGGAAAGCCAGAGGATTTCTCTGAGACTGACACAAAACTCACATGGGAATAATTCCCTAAAGCCTCAGAGCCACAACCTCATAATGGATCTCTAGACAGAGAGGGGAAGAGTGCTGGGAAGAAATGCTGAGATCAGGAGTGGCAACTGAAAGAGGCAGCTGCTGACAAGAGAAGGGAAGAGAGTCCCAAGAAGCTTGAAAGAGTGAACCTCAGCTATCGAAACACCTTGCTGCTGTCCTGCTCTGAGGATAACCTAACTCAAATGCCTGAGATAAGACTGGCAATTAAGTGTGGTGTGGTTCTCTGAAAGCTTATGGGGTATAAAGCAGTGTGTGGGAGAAGCATGCTGTCCCTTCCCGTTACACAGTGGTTCACCCACGACCTTGTAGGAAGCTGTGTCAGAGCTGGGCCTTGGACACGGTCTGAGGAGCCCCAGCAGCCACAGCCAACCCTGTTTGCTGGTTGCAGATGCTGCGCTTCTCTCATGGACTGAACGAGGCCTGAACGCCACAAATGTCCAAAAGGCAGCAGCTGGTATTATCCCACAGAGTGAAACAAAAAGAAGCACGAACAGAATCATGCAAATCCATGGGATTATTAACATTTATAAGAAAATAAAAATAACCCAAAAACCTGAACATACTCAGTCCCAGCTCCCACTGGAGCATGCTGCAGTGTGTTCACCTTTACCCGCAGGGAAGGGATGGGAGAACAAATACCAAATGCCAGATGTTCTATTGCATAATGTATTACTGGAAAATGGAATAAGGATGAATATATACATCAGTGGTGAATAATACAAAATAAGTAAAACCAAAATTCACTCTCATGCAAGAAGCACTTTAGTTATCTACAGGAACCAGAGGAAACTCCATCCCTTATCAGAGTTTCAGCTAGACTTGACAGAGTACACTCATCAGGAATATGCCTCAGAAACTGATAAATCATATTATCTGGATCACTTTAACATCTCTAAAAAAAAACATACTGTAGAAAATTCTCATTTAATACATTCAGTTCACATACAAATGGTCTGKTTTTTTTACTTGGTAAGATGGCAGAAGTCGACTGCCTTATTTACTCCCCTGAAGATTTTCCTATGTTAGGTAAGAATTAAGAAAATATCTTTTTCATCTCATTGAAGAAAAAAAAAATACTTTAAAAGTGACTGCTCCTCTTCTTCCAAAGACTAGAACTCATTGTAAAACAGGCCTATGATTAATCTCTTGGTGTAAATCTACGTGCATTTGCCCAGGCCACCAACTCCTACCAGATGGAACCTGGACTCTGAGTCACAGAGTTCCATGAAACCAACAGCTAACARGGACTCTCCTGTGTTTCAGTGGCTGCTTTCTCTGAGCCACATGTTCATTTATGCGGTGAAATTCTGAGTAACTATAGCTTGAAGGCAACATCTGTCCTGAGACACTTCAGGGTAAAGGGACCAGCAGGTACTGAGATTGCATTTTAACAGATGGTTTCCTGGGTTCCTATGCCACCTACTTCTAAAGAGCAAGGTCCATGGCATGCTTTAAACCCTAAGACATGATTTACACAGAGGCAAACAGCTTGGTGCAGCACAGACTGCCTTTTGGCAGAACTGTTGGAAGTCATCAGCTGTTTTCCTCACCTCTGCTTTTCTCCATGCCTTCCTCCTTCTGACTGTTTCCTGACTCCAGCATCACTATCTGAATACACCATGAAACCACACACTGAGCCTGAGACTATTTCTGGAGAAATGCTTGTGATACCTATTGAGAAAGGGTACGGCAACAACAGGATGGTGACAGATGCCTGGAAGAAGGCATGGAGGAGGAAAAAAAAAGACAGGTAAAGGTACAGGAAGTAAATTTCTACATATTGTCCTGATGAATGCAGTAGAAACACCTTAAAGAGGTGCTGGAAGTGCTGACACAGAGACCCAGTTCAAGCAAGTGGACAAAGACCAGTCAATTGAAATATATCAAGTAGCTTCATCCTAATGCTAGGGAAAGAGAAGGAAAAGGGAAGGACAGGCTTAGATAATGGTATTACTAAAGGCTTTATCATCTGGGCATCCTTGCACAGATGCTTAAGTTCATGGTTTCATGCTGCAGAACAGCACTGAGGCATTGAACTTTGGGGTTTGGGAGGGAACATGGGGTCGCCATTTCAGGCATCCAAGCCAGAGTGCAGGAGTGCAACAAGAGATCTGTGTTACTACAGCTTGATGAATGACTGCCCATGAGCTGTACACACTAATATTAAACAACTTCACCTTTCCTATCTGTGAGACAAAACATGTGAACTGACCCTAAGATGAAGGTGGATCCCTTYGAAGGCACTGTGAGAGGAGTTTCAGGAAATGCATGTTGATTGTTACCCAGACAGGCTTAAAACAAACCTGAGGTGCATCTTATGAGAGAGATGGCAAAATCACAGTATCCACATTGCTTTTATTCAGATGCTCATATAAATAACCATGGTTTTGGCACTGATAGGCTACAGTTTTTTCCCCATATATCAAGGACTTTCCTTATAAGATGCACTGAAAAACTGCCCCAAAGTTATTTTTTCCTTTCTTGGACCCTGTAGAAATATTAATATTATAAAACTGCCCTGGGAAAAAAGAGAGAGGAATGAGTTTCATACTAATAGCAACAGGGTTTTTTTTAAATCCAAGCCCAGATCACGAGGCATCCCTCGTGTACCATAAAACACTCAGTGTAAATAAATCATAAGCCTCTTAGGTGGAGGAGCAGTTAGGGACTGCTAACCTTTCCCTTCAGGGTCTGTGCTCTGAGTAGTTTAGGAACCGCTCTTTTTTTCTGTGCTTCAGGCAGATGTTTGAGTTCAGCTAAGCCATTCCAGCAGATATTTCCCAACATTCGTGTACCTTGGGATACCCTCCATCCCAAGCAAGCCATTGGCACGGCTGGTGTATGGTGAGATCACTCACCCACTCCGTTAGTAAGGGACTAGTAAAAGCGTAGGGGACAAAGCCAAGAAAGCAGCTGAGTGTCACTAGGCCTTTTTTTAACATGTTCATTCAGTTTATGACGCAGAGGTAATTTTAAAAATCGTCATTGCATTGTTCCTCAATTYAGGGAAGCACCAAAACTTCAGGATGCCAAGCAGTAATCTTTCTCATGGCTGAATCAAACTTTGTGTTTACATGGCATTTTCTGGTGTGAAAAAGTCTCTATCATTCTTCTGTCTATCTAAGGAGTTTGATCCTTACATATTCAAACACCAGTGGGTTCCAGTTCAAACTGGGCTGCTGAACAAAAAAAGTAAATGTGGCCGAGTGCAATAGAGGCCATGTAAACATTGCACACACAAGCACACTCACATATGAGTGGGAAATGTACATGTAAATAGTGCATCTGAGGCATATGTATGCTTAAAGAGTGGGTTTGTGTGCCCTGAATCCTGTACACTTGAATGAACTTTCCCTCAGCGCAAAAGTGTAGTTTTCCATCTTGTACTCATAATTTTTTCCCCATAAAAGTATTTTAATGATTTAAGTCCCACAAGTCCAAGAGCTCCAGATACATATTTTAGTTGTTTGTCATAAGAACTATCCAACATAAAAAATGACCACCCTTTCAGCCAGAATGAGTTTGCATAATGTTTAATGTTGAAGTAGAAGAGTGTTTCTAATAGCGAAATAAGTCCTTGTAACAGTGTCATTTGTGAAAATTTGAAGCCAGCAGTGGAAAAATAAGTTTTGGTTTTTTGCCATCTGAAATTTTTTAAAAGGAAATAGGTCTCTAGAAGGTAAACTCTTGTTCCTATCAAAGGCAGCAATAACCTTCCAATTGATTTCAGTGGTGCTTAAGTTTTAGACAGAGATACAGCTTTTAGCTTTTTCACTTTTTGGTTTTTTGGAGTCTTGAATTATTACCATCTTACTGCTAACTCTTTTAGGAAGATCTATGTACCTACCATATTAACCAAACTCTTCTGCAAGGGTAAGTAAATAAAAGTCATAGATGTTTTTCCTAAGCCATCCTAATAGATGAATGAAACAAAGCACTGATTTTTCCAGAGGGCCACACAACACACTGCTGACCAGCCTATAAATGTTGCTAAATCAAGGCAAGGCATGGATCTATCTGTCTGGTTTCATATTTCTTCTCCTGGGTGCATCCATCCACTTTGTTGGGGCCTGGCCGTGGATGCAACAGAGGAACCCAATAGAATTGCATGTATGGATGGAAATGGATGCATGTTTCAGAGCAGACTGGATTTGCACTGTTTTCAGGAGGCAAAATTCACTGTCATCTCCTGAGGAACAAGATTTGGATGTATCTCTTAGGGACTTTTCTTCCAGACATACCTGTCTCTATCTCTCCGTGGAAAGTGCTTGCATGGGGACATGCCAGAGGGAGGAGACTGCTTCAAGTCAGATGTGGTTAATGGAACATCCACTTCTCATCCCTACATAAGACAATGTCATCCATTTGTGGTCAATGGAACATCAACTTCTCCTCTCTATATAAGACAGTGTCATCCATTTCCCAATTCTTTTTCAAACTGCTTATTTTTCACTCCTGGTTAATGATTTTCCCATAAGCAATACTCTTTGTTTCTGGAATTGCTTGGTGATGCCCACTTAATTGCCCTCTGCCCTTTTCACCTTGGGGTGAACTCAGATATGGAGAGTGATTTACCTAAAAGGGAAAGTTCTTGCAGTCTTCAGTTAAATATTTACTTATGCCTTTTTTGGTGTGCCTTGTCCTTGGTATTCCCAAGTCCTCTGAGACATCAGTATCAATTCCCACTGACTCTGCAGACACTCCCCTCCTCAAGGAGGGTTACTCAATACTGTTTTGGACACATTTTCTGCTACTTAACTTGACTGCAAATATTTTTGTGTTTGTGTTACTAAGGTCAACAGAGACCTTGTGGACAATTTCCTCCTGTTCTTAGAAAAGTATGTGCAAGTGTGGTTAGGATGCAGACATTTCAAACTGGGTTCAGAGTGGACCGCAGGACCAGGCTGAAGAGCCTTGTGGCACGCAAAGAGGTGTTCCCTGCCTCTGTGAAAATACCTGTGTGCTGTCAATTTGAAGATCGCTGTTCAGGGTGTCAGCTGGCCGAGGCAATCCAAACCCTCCCATTTGGATACTCATGAAAAAGCACCTCAGGTTAGAAGTTTTTTGTGTTTGTCTTGAAGATGACTGATCAGATTTAGGCCAAGCTGTTTTGAACAAGCCTTGAACGTGCCCACAGGGATGGGAGGTATTTGGGAGGGACAGTGCTAAGCTGTCTTTGTGCATGTTTAATCTTAGGTTGCTGATAACATTTGAAAAGTGTGGCAAAGCCCTCATTGCACAGTATGTACTTCGACACAGCACCAAGTCCTTGGTGGAAATGTTGTTTTCTTCCCCTAAAGGTCATCAGGCTACTATCTACATATCATGGGATTTCTTCAAAAGCTGCCCAGTGATGCTTTTCCCAGTGTGCTTAACCGGTCCATGGAGCTTGTTATTAAAAAGTCCCACTGGCTGCAGCTGTACTACTAAATGCAACAGACCAGTGGCTGCTGCCTGGCACGAAGCCAAAGGAATGTTATGATTCATACCCACCTGACTAAACTCTTTTACCCCTAAAAACAGGGTGGCCACACCCGGCCTACCTTTTGGGAATGGTCCCAAGAATGTGCTGTTCTCTGTACTGAGCTGACAGGTATGTATTTTCTGCTGGCTTATGATAATCCATGTCAAGGGACCACAAAATAACATAGACAAGCATGGAGCAGTGTCAGAAGTGGTGTCGTGGCCCTGTTTAATTTACTGGTCTAGACACAGCCATTAATACTGAGAGTTTAGCAGGATTCTTGGAAGGGCCAATGCATTTATATGGCCAGTGAGAATATCCAGAGGAATGGGAAAAATATTTCAAAAGCAAAAAAAAAAACCAACCAAGATCAGATTTTTGGAACTGGTAAGGTATTAAGTTCTTCTGGGATCAGATTACACAGAGTTTCTGGTATCCTCCCTAGCAGCATCTGGTGCTGCAGGTTTTTGGGAAGAGGATGCTGGACATTACAGCCCTCTGTCCACTCTGCTATGTCAGTCCTGGTGCTAACTGCCACACAATGTTACATTTGTGGTAGAATCTATGGGGAAAATGTGAAAATACCTCTCAGGCCCTCTGATTTCCTTGGCTCACTCTCTGATATGAACAGGGAAAAGCCTGGAGTTGGAAACTGACAGCTGGCTTCTGCCCAGAGCTCCGTCGAGATTAGGGGGCCTGAGTGCACCGGTCCTGCTGAGTGAAGCTGTTCTGCCTCACACCTGGGATGGTACATTGAAACAAATGTGGATTTAGTTTTTAAGGCAGTTTTACTGCCTAATATCCTTATACTTGTGGGAAGGATACATCTAAGCTGTGTCTGTTACGATTTTTGCAGTGAATTCTTCAGCTGATCCCCAGCTTAAGCTTTTTCTCTTGTTTTCTTATTTAAAGCTATCTAAACTAAGACATTTAGTCTCCTCCATGCACACATACCATAGCTTGCATCCTTTATCTGTTCTCTTACCTCTAGCATTCAATTTGGGATCTTGTTCCAAATATGCCTGTGGTGTGAAGAGTTGGGGAGTTTTAACTTCCAGTTGAGCTTCCTTTTGTGAAAGTCCATGAGAAGCAGCAGCTGTAGAAGAGAGGGCAGAAGCATCTGTGTAGAAATGGCACCATGAGCAGACCCAGTCACTCACCCTTACAGCAGCCAACCCACATGATTGCCCTGGCTGGAAATACCAATAGATTACAGGAAGTTCAGAATAGCCACAAACATCATCTGCACCCTCTTTCCTGAGGGCAGAATCTGGTACACAAACACAGATAGCCATTACAGGAAAAAATACAGTGATACCTGAGTGAAGAACCAGTGTTGGCAACTCTGCTGGAATCCCAGTAGTGTCTGTAGCAGGATCCCAAGGGAATTGCATGGACAGGCCAGTTTGCATGGCCATGGTACAGGCACAATGCTTCTTAGTGTGGGAATGAAGACACGGATTGTGTAGTCCCTATGGGAGACCCTGAGACACAAGTCCTCATGTCACACTGTTCCCCTCAGGTGAGTGGCACTGTCTTTGACTGGTGATAGTTAGTCTGCAGATACTTTATGTGCAGTGTCCATTTACATTGAAGAAATATTATCCTGGATAATATATCTGTATGCCCCTTTCATTACAAAGGCAGGTTTCAGGTATGAGGTGAAATGTAAAGCCACATCCTATATCTCACRTTGACTACAAATTGCCACCAAAAAAGGGCTTTGGAAATACAGAATCAGACCCAGGCAAAACCTAAATGCAGTCTGTTCCTGTTCTTTCTTGTGGGTGATATTCCATCCATTACTGAGGCTTAGCACAAAGCATAGCCAACACTTAAACCCTCAGCAGGATGTTAAGTGGTGTCTAGGCTTTGTGCTGGGTCTCTGCGCTAGCATGAATTTTTACCAGTGAGGAGAAGGGTTGCTTTGTCCATATTGAAAAGTACACAGCCAGCCTTCTCTGTAGTATGCCTCTTAATTTAGTTTTGATTTAATCCTTTGCATTGAGGGGATGCTGATTGCCCTAAAAGAATAAAAGCTGCCACTCTGAGGCATGTGCCTTTTGCTATCCATGTGATCCAGATAGTTACATTCAAATCAAATCAAAGCACTTCAAGGGCCAAATGTAGAGCAGTTTTTCTTACTTGGCATGTAAAGTTTTAGTTCATTTTTAATATTTTAAGGCAAATTAAAAGCAGTATTCTAAATGCTGAAGATTAAGGACAGTAGCCTCATACATGCAAGTACTCCCACACTTCTTATTTCATGTGATTTTTCACTAGCAGCTGCTTTTTGGACGCTGGGACATCAGATGTGGCCATGTTTCCTTTGCATCATAGGTTTCTAGTGAACGACTCAAGGATTTGGGCTGTGAAGAAACTATCAAGCAAAAAGAGGAGATGAAAAGCCATGAAAAACAAAATATATAAACAAAGTTTTGGTTCAGTGGCTTGGTAAATATTCCAGGAACTACTCTTCTTTCTATGGTATTAGTGAGGAAATCCTCCCTCCTTTTCCCTGTCTCCTTGTGGAGACTGATGTATCTGGTCCTCATTAGGGGGTGGTTATAGCAGTGGGATCAAACGAGCTCAGACTAGTTGTGAGGCACTGCAGTCTCCTGGTTCAGGCAGGGGGTTGTGGCTCAGACATCCTGACCTGCATTCCTGGGTTTGACTCACAGTCAGGCTATGGACAAGTCCCAGGTACTCAGAATCCTTTTTACCTGTATATCAGGTACACACAGCACTCTCCAGCTGTGTGCAGAGACTGGGAGATGCACGAGGTTCTCTTGAGTTCCTTTAACGTATTTAGCTTATATAGACTTACCTTGACAACATAGATGTTGGTCTGTCCCTCTGTCCTGACAAGCAGGATTGTCACATGGCTACAGGATGGGAAGAGTTAGCCCCATTCCTCACACAGCTGTGTCGTCCTAGCACATCTCCACTGACTTCAGAAACTTATCTCCTACATCTAAGGGCGTGCCTCCACTGAGAAATTACACAAGCCAGGGAATGCTGCAGGGCACAGGATTTGTAATGCTGCTGTACTGTCAGAAGGGCCCTTGACACTGGTGTAGTGGAGGGCCCTAGCCATGTTCAAACAGTCCCCTGTCATGACCTGGGAGCCTGCCATGACCCTACACAGACACCTTGATGAGGAGAGCAGGAGGATTTACTGGTCTGACTGGCACTTGTATGGGGCAGTCTGGCCTCAGGCCTAGAGCTTGGACACATTTAACTTCCTAATACAGACCAAGTCTAGGACCTGGAAAGATAAAGACACTTTCAGGGTCTGAGTCAGCCCAGCCAGGACCTGAATCACTCCTGAAGGTGTCTGTCTGTCTCTCTGCAGTGGAAGACTTAAGTTTTACCTTCTTCAGTAGCTGCCTCAGCTGTAGGTGTACAGTCAGGTCAGAGGAATCTGGGCAAGTAAGGGAAGCCAAGATGTACGGGATTAGACCAGAAGAGTGTATTCTCCTTTGTACTCTGCCGGATGATAAATTAATTAATTGATTGATATTGGTTTTAATACCCACATCCTGGGTCTTTAATCACTAATAAAAACATTTAGACCTTTGAAAGCTAATCTGGATGGTTTTGGAATACCAGAATTTGATATTTGCATCCACCCAGCATCACAGAGTGCTTTATAAATTGTAATTCCTTTCCATAACATTCTAAGAGGACTCTGAGTAGCAGTGTCCCTGCTTGATGAATGTGTAGGCTGTACAGAGAGGTGAAAACATGGTTTGTCCTTTCTTTCTCCCATATATCTATTCAGAGATGAAGCTGGAAGTGCCGGCCCTTGGACTTGGTTCCTACTCTTCCAAACCTGCCAGCCAAGGAAGTGTCTTGCTTTGTTTCAATGAAGCTCTGTTTGCCATTTCATTTTACAGACTGTTAGCCCAGAATAAAGGGAAGTGGATACCCTGATGGACGACAGGAAGCCTTTATAATTTGTCAAACTACAATTAATAGCTGGCAAGCTCAAGACCAGGTCTCTGTCAGTAAGTACCATTTCGGGCAGAGTCACTTAAAGGTTTCTGTCCTTGTGCCTCCAAGTTGGCAAGGTCAGCTGCAGCTCAGGCTGGAATCTGAATCCCCAAGTGCAGAAGCAATCCTGATCCTGCAGAGCCCTCTTAGAAACTATATCCCAGGCCTCCAAGATCATGAGTCTTTTACATCTGGTCAGAATAAAGGCAGAGAGACAGTAAGCAAAGGGCAAGGTCTGATTTGTGTTTTTTAATGGAGTTTTGTCCTCAAGCTCTTCTCCGAGGTGAATTTTCTTGCCAGACATTATCTGCTTCAGTGGTTTGGCTCAGATTTTTGCTCCAGATTCTTTTGTCCTGTTGACTTTTGGATCAACTCTGCACTGGCTCTGTTTTGAAGATTGCTTTACCCATATTAATGTTTAACTTAAACACGTATTAAATCATAAGTTTAACATGGAAATGTTTTAGTCTCTGGGCAGTTCCTTTCCTTGATGATTTCACACTGTACATAAGTGCAGCTTCACTTGGCAGGATTTTGTCTATTTGGTGCTGGTCTCATGACACTCTGTTATTACTGTGGCCTTAATTCAGTGGAAAACAATAAAATAAACCCCACTATGGTGTTGTAGGCAATACTGTTGGTTCCTGTGAGTCAGAGTGGCTCAAAGTAGGGGCCTTGGGTGAAGCCTGAAACTAATTTATTTCACATTATATCCATGAGTCTCCACAGACAGTGTTTTGGGGATGGGAACTTGGTGGTGAATCTAGAAGCTGTGTGAGGAAGAAAAATGCCTCTTACTGTTGTCATATACCTCTTTACAACTCATCAGTCATAGTTTGATTTCTAGATACCACTAACAATAGAAACAGGAGAGAAAAAGAGATATAAGATGCATGAGGACAGTTATCCTCATGAAGAGTATCTTAACTTTCCATGCCGGCACTACTTTGGGCAGATTTTCCAGGGAACACAGTGATAGAGTTCTTGTGGCTCCCACTGCCCTAAGTTGCCTGCAGGATCTCACAGAATCACAGAATATGCTGAGTTAGAAGGGAACCATCAGGATCATTGAGTCCAACTCTTAACCCTGCACAGCACCATCCCCAAGAGTCACACCATGTGCTGAGAACAGTGTCCAAATGCTTCCTGAACTCTGTCAGGCTGGTGCTGTGACCACTTCCCTGGGGATCCTGTTCCAGCTCCCAAACACCCTCTGGGTGAAGAACCTTTTCCTCATATCCAACCTAAATCTGCCCTGACACAGCTTCAGGCCATTCCCTCTGGTTCTGTCTCTGGTCACCAAAGAGAAGAGATCAGTGYCTGCCCCTCCTCTTCCCCTCATGAGGAAGTTGCAGACTGTGATGAGGTCTCCCCTCAGTCTCCTCTTCTCCAGGCTGATCAGACCAAGTGCTCTCAGCTGCTTCTCACATGGCTTCTCCTCAAGGCCCCTCACCATTCTTGTGACTCTCCTTTGGACACTCTCCAACAGCTTAATGTCTTTTTCATATTGTGGTGTGTCTTTTTCACCTTGAGGTGAGGCTACACCAGAGCAGAGCAAAGGAGACAATCTCCTCCCTCAATCTCAAAGAAAAACTTCCAAAGGCTTAATATCTTGAACAGCATAGGCCTACAGCTTTCCTTTTGTGATGTTAATTCGTATTCTATTTTTGTCTGTATTAGCCTTTGCAGAAGATTAATATATACCAGAGTGAAAAAACATCTTGTCAGTGTTCAAGAGTCATGGCAGAACAGTGAAAACAAGAGCTAAGAACTCTCCAAATGGCCTCAGTCCTCATTACATCWATGTTTTTTTTGGTGGGAAAGGTTTTTAGAAAAAGATTGACTCATTTCCAATGTCTCATTTCTCACGTCCAGCACACCCATCAACCAACAACTCTGCCTTCACTCCTGCAGGTGAGAGTGTCACCGACATTGCTTCAACTCCCTCTCCTGCTGTGTCTCCATTGGGACACATTTTGAAGGAAATGATGTTGTGCTCAGTGAAAAAAAGACAAAGCAGCCGAGAGAGAGAATAGGAGCTCCACACATTAATCTCAGGTTATTATCTTGCTTTTCTCTCTCTTTCTAAAGCCCCAGCAGACAGGTCTGCCTTTGTAGAAAGCCATTCCTCCCTAGCATGTGAGTGAGCTCTCCAGACCCTTCTGCTCTCTCTGTACAGCACATCCTACCCGCCCATTCACATCTACGGCAGAGTCTTTGATATTGCACATAAAGCACACCAAACCACAGAGAACCGAGGCTGCTGACCACCTTCTGGGGCACAAACGCAGTGCAAGGGCCTAATGCCTACCTTGTTCAGGTGAGCTGGGGGCAATCCAACGGCCCAGAGCTGTGCTTCCCCTCTTGGCATTCTCCAGAGCAGTGAGCAAGCTGCTCATGGCCTGATGGTGCTGGAGCTATCTGGGTTTGCCAAGCCCTCTTCCTCATGTTTCAGGTTCTGGGTGGATGTGCTCATGGTTTTCAAAAAGCTTGGAATTTATTGGGTGACATTCTCAAAGCATTTTATAAATCTAATACTTAAAGCATGCTCTGCTTAGCACTGGAACACTCTCAGCTAGGCTGGTGCTGAGCAGAGCAGATGCTCAAACAGCRCTGGCATTGCTGCTAAGGTCAGAGAGAGATGGGTAAGTGTCCTACTGCTGCTGGCAAAGCATTGCGGAGAAGCACATTGTACTTAGACTGGAATTTGTCTAAGGCTCAGAACCGAACAGCTTTGTCTTACAAAAATATTTCAGGGTCTTCAGGGAGCATGGGCGGTTTGGTCTTCAGATTTATGTCCCCTGCTCTCCTGGCAGTACGTGGGCCATAATACACAGCAGAATGTTCACCTGCTGCTTAGTCCAATAGAAGTCACTCTCTGTGATGACTGGGAGGGTCTTTTGGAGCCTTTCTACTCCCTCCTAACTTCTCCTGCTGCTGCTTACAGGAGGACATCCCAGCCTGAGGGTAACTCTGGCATCTCTGCCCTGTTTCATAAAACAGATACCAACAGTATGAGTAAGGCAGGATCCCATGTGACTRTATAACCACTGCTTTCCATGGGAAGATATTTCTCACACTAGAAAGCCCTGTGAGTGGGAGGGGGGAAATCTAYAGCAGTGGTTTGGCTTGTGACTCTGGAAAAGATATGTGATGCAAGCTAAACTACTGTCCCCTCTCACCTTTCCTTGGCATGGGAAAATTTTTCTTTCCAACTCTCAACTAGCCAAGACTCTGCAGATGGTTATAGAAGGTGCTGTAGTTCTGAGTTCCTCACTGTTTTGTATTTTACATACAGTTTTGTATTTTATTAGAGCAAAAACTCAAAAACTTTGGCTTTGTTGTGGCTATAAATAAAAAAGCTAGTCAGGATCATTCCTCCAACAGAGTTCCCCAGAAAATGAGGAGGAAGTTCACTCAGTGAAGTGAAAGGGGTGGCAAGTGTAGCTGTGTACATTGTTTCTCACTCCAAACAGCTTATTGGGACAGCTTGCCAACCTCGCTCATCGATGTTAATGTATTCCATTTTCCTCTCCATGACATGTGAAGTTCAAATTTATCCGAGCAGCAAATAGAGACAGAATCTCTATTGACTGATTTTGGCTGGAAGTACATTTCCTGATTTCCAACCAAATTTTTCATGGAGGTTCAGATTATTTTATGAAACAACCATGTCTTCCTGCTTTCATGAGAATACAGCTGGATTCTACAAGAACAGGTGTGAGTCCCTGCCCCTAATGTTTTAGTCTCTATTAAAATAAGGGATTAATTAAAAGTGATTAGATCTATCTGAAACCTCAAGTTTCCATTCCACATGAAATGCCAACATTTTAATGTCAGTTCTATTATGGTGAGAACAAAGAATACTATTATGACTTTAGCTTTTGGGAGTATTGATATAATGTAATATAGAACAAAATATGTTTGGAGACAACAAGTTGTTGTGAAATAAAAAATCAGTCAAAGAAGTTAATCCAAAATACAATCAAAGCCAGCATTGTTATAGAGGAAGTTTCGAATGTAGATGAAACAGTATAAAATGATGTCAGAATATTTTCAGGCAGTCGTAGATGCTTTAATTATAGCTGCATTATCAGTAGGTAGATGAAATAAATGTACAGATCTTCTCCTGATGAAATCCAGCTATTAAATCAAAATGTCCTTTGACTTGCTCCTGTACAGTGTCAGCAATCTAGTGAGAGACACAGCTAATACACACACACACACACACATATATATATATACACACACACATATATATATGCTTGGTACAGTCCAGCAAATAGGTGGACAGAAACTTTCCACAGTGACACGTTTCCAGGGACAGTGCAAAATAACTTTCAGTAAGAAAGTCTTCTGCTTTGAGAAGACCTCAGCACTGATACTTGTGCTGGAGGAATAAGCTGTCTTTTTGCAGTGAGGATTTACCTGGGGGGGGGGGGGGTGCTGTGGAGGCAGCTGCTCTCCTCATGAGCACTGCCCACAGCTCCTCCTCGGCTCCAGATGACGCAAGCTGTGTATCTGTGTCCCCTCTTGCCATTAGCCAAGTACGTAGGTCCAGCCTTATGTTGCAGCACGTTCACAGAGGCATATACATAGGGCATGGGACTAGCTGAGTTGCCAGATTTTGGATCACCTGTTTGCACCAGAGGGATATTTTCAGGCTGCCTGACCCAGAAAAGATAATGTGTCCCTGAGCCACGGAGCACGAGCAACGCTGACATTTTAGAACGATTGGCATGAACCCCTGCCTGGCCACTGGCTCCTTGTCCTTGAGACATTCAAGTTCACATCTGATTTTGATTTGATTGCTGTATCCCAGTAACTCTTCTTTGCAGCCCAGGGTTCCAGCTGCTCACTGCACTGCACTGGACCCCTACGGACTCTGTCAAATTGCACCTCTCAGTTGCAGGTAACTTGGTCCAAATTCCCTTATGGCAGTGCTGTGCATCCTTCCTAATTTATATGGCTTCTTTTCTCCATACAAAGATCTGGATCCTACAGTGGGAAGATCAGAGGTAGAAAAAATAAAGTATCCGCACAGTTACCTATACACGGCTTGCTTTACCATTTGCTTATTGCCATTCCCTTTCTTCTGCTGGCAGACAGGAGCAGTGTCCAGTTCCATAACTCCACAAAGCATTTGAACTTGTCTGCGTTCAGCTTCTCGGAAAAATCTCTTGTGGAAAAATTGTTTTCTGACCACAGAGTAATCACTCTGTGAAAAAGGCTTTGCCAATCTGCAGTCATTCCCAGGTCAGCACCAAAGGAACTCTTCCTTGGAAATCATCGGAAAACACAAGTGCAGAATTAAGGCGGCAGTTACCTTCCATTCCAGTCTTCTAACTTCCAGAAGGCTGTTTGTGACAGGGTCTAGCAGGCTTGGCATCCAAATAATGAGGAGGGGCTGTAGGAACGATCCAGAGCAGCTAAGCATGAAACTATGTACTTCCTATCCACTGCATTGAAACCACAATTTAATAAAACAATTAACTGTTTTTATCCTTGGACATAAGTTTTCATCCTCTGTAAATTAATATAATTGAATAGGCAAAGTGATTGGTCCGAGTAGTTTCTTGAAAGGCTTTAAGAAAAAGGTTAAATACRAGCTTTCAAAATTTCACAAGGCATGTCTTTATGCTGTGGTTCTGGTTGTAGTATTCCTTCAAATAATGGTTTGCAAAGCTGCTTTCAACATGAATTTTTATTCCAGGTCACTATTTGCTGTAACAACAGAAAATGATACTGCCTGCAGCGGGGCATGGGAATGATTACGGGCTTCTGGGCAGCATGGGCAAAAGCTCCCTCTTCTGATGGCTCCAGGGCTGAGGCCAGAAGGCCAGAGGAGACATGAACGACTAGGGGAGAAAAAATGTCATCAGGCATTTCAAGGAAAATCCAGTTAAGGGTAAAGCAACTTGGAAATGTCAGTACAGGTGTAACTCCCATTGTTTATCCCATTCCTCTCTCTTAGTACCTTCTATCCCAGTTCATCCCTCCATGAGACCCACAGCTTTAAATACTTGTTGTGACTGCACCCTAATAGACTTTTGGGCTTCTAATATTTCAARGTACTAAAATGTCTACTTCTAGTTCAGAAAACCTCTCCTACTTCTACTCTTAGCATTTAACCAATTGCAGTTTCTTAGGTTGCCCTGCTTTCCTCCAGAAAACCAATGCTTGCAAGATGCAACTGAATGTGAGACTACAAAATGAAAACTAAATCCTGATCAATATTCCCAGACACAAGTGATTTTTCAGCAGAGGATGTCAGAAACATGTCTTCTTGACAGTGTCTTCATAATTCCAGTTTTATCACTAATTTTGGCAAGTGACCAAGAGGGGAAAATAACTCTAGCAGAACAAAGGGGGAATAAACTGTGACAAAGGAAAATGGGCAATGTAGGCTGGGCTCCTGAGGAACGATCTGGGAGGCTGAGGAATAATCCTTCAAGGAAAATGCATAATGGGGAATTGCAGAGAAATTGACTTTGTAAAGGACCTCTGGAGATATCCAGTCATTCTGCACATTAGAGCTCTCCTTGACAGTGAGCACAGCCTTCTTCCCATCTTCTCTGTATTTCCTGAAGTGAGATGCATGTATTGTAGCTCCACCTGAGTACATCTGTGCTCTCCAGCCATGCAAACATCCCACCACACCTCTATAACTGCAGTGATGGCATAGCTCGGCAGCTSCACAGTCCTCCAGTTCCTCCTATTTATTTCCCAGGTGGTGYATTAGTATTCAGGGACTGMCCAGGGAGTCCTCTGCCTCTGGGGAGCGTAAGGACCTCCCCAATGCCCTGTCTCCTCTGTAATTTCATCTCCATGCACAGAGGAACCCACTTTAAAKYCTTCCTCAGTGGGTTAGAAAGAGCCAGAGGAGCTTTTTCGTAGAGGCAGACAATGGCACAMGGAGCTTTCCCCTTTTGTCAGGCATTCAAATCAGGTCCAAGGCAGCAGCAACCAGAGTTACTGCCAGCTGGCAATTTGGAGACATAGGCTTGTAATAYAAATTCATCTTCCAACAGCACCACTTTTTGACATATTTATCAGTTGTTTCAGCAGCAAGGCCAGAAACTGAGTGAGTGAGGAAGACCTGGGCATCCCCTTRCCTCAGCACAGGCACTGCTGCAGGCTAAAAGGAGCAGGGTACTGATGCCCAAGAGGTCCCTCTGATGCTACAGTACACCACTGATCCCCAAGGGAAATCACAGAGCTTGTTTCCTAAACTGAGAGCCTCTCTTCAATTCCCACACTTCATGATCTCTGTCAAACTATGACATTAATTAACCACTATGAGGAAACAAACAGCTCCTCAGATAACTTTCTAAGAGAAAAACAGTTTAACCTCAAAAGCTGCTGTTTTCCAGCGCCACATTTCTTTTGYTTTCTGTTCCTTGAACATTTCCAAGCAAGAAAATCAGTCCCACAAATTTATTGTTATCTCCTCAAGCACATTAGTGACAAATTAAAAGTTCTGTCCTTCACTGAATGACACATGGGATTGTATTACGGAATCTGACAGTCTCCTGAAACTACTATGAGGAATATGGAAGAATGTGAAATTCAAAAGGGAGTTAAGTCCTAGGGTTAGRGATGTAGCTGAGAAACCAAATTAAATTAGAGTAATATTACCTGCTGGAAGTGGGTTCTGGGATGCTGACTCCATTCCAGGTTGTACCAGTAACACAGTGTGCAAACTTAGACAGATAGACTATTTTTTCCTATCGTCATAGCAAAATAGAGTGAGAAAGTATGTTTTATTTTTCATTTTTATACAGTATAGCACAGTGCAGTTCCAAACAGAGTTAAGACTTGTGGATTCCAGAGAAATATAAATAATATATGAACCAATACTGTTCCTAACCAGACAGAGCTCCCATTTATTTCAGTGGGAATATTGCCTGCAGGATCAGGTTGACAGGTCCTAATCAGGGCTCAGTCAGCTGTCAGCTTTCCCCGACGAGCTGAGTACAGGGGATTCAACTTCATCTCACCCTCCTTCTGCCACTCCTCTGCCCTCACAACAGAGGCTCCGTATTCACATTCAGAACAAGAGCACTCACGACACACTGATTTCATTCCGGCCAGGCCTGGCATTTCCCGTCTTTGTTAGCGTCAGCGCCTGCCTCGCTGCCGTTTATTGTAAGCCTAATAAGTACATAAAGSCTGAGGAATGGGGATCCGAGCAGGCTCACAGCAATGAGCCTCCAGGAGCTTGTTTGCCCGGGCAGACAGACTGGGTAAACAATTAGCTCCAGCTCCAACATTCAGGTCCTGTAGAAGAATTGGATGCTTGGCACTGGCCACCCTCCATGACATTCAAAATCTGGCTTTTCTCCAATCAAATATTTAAACATTTGCGACCGTTTGTCCGGACCCAAAGCCTCGGTTAGGAATTTCTGCTCCATTCTATTTTTGTAAACG
Organism: Parotia lawesii; assembly: GCA_003713295.1. Classification (NCBI taxonomy): domain Eukaryota; kingdom Metazoa; phylum Chordata; class Aves; order Passeriformes; family Paradisaeidae; genus Parotia; species Parotia lawesii. The sequence continues at coordinate 549,118 of RAHM01000368.1, read as the reverse complement.
GAGATTTGGCGATTATTTACGAAGAACTTTGAAAAAAAATGCACTTAGCTTTACAGCAAGGGTAAAAGAGAGTGTGTTTGAAAGTCATATAATGGAACAGGTCAGCACTACCAACATATGCTACCAACACTATAAGCAGTGTACACTTAGATAAAGTATAACTTGGAGTGTTGCTGTCACAGACCCTTCTGTGTTCATTGCTGGTAGCAAACAGCAGGCTTTTAATGAAACATAATAGAGAATTTGTTATTTTAAAACTGCCTTTCCATTTATAATCATGCCTGTTGCAGTACAATGGAGAATTGTATCCTTATTCCTTCATGCTGGCAACGCAGGAAATATTTAACAAGTGCTTGTGAAGTATTTATTTTCAAATACGTTAATGATGTGTCTCCAGATCAGTAAAGTTAGTGTACATTGTGTTATGTATGCAGGTTGTACCTTTTGTATCAGGATTTCATGCTCGTTATAGTCCATGCCTCCTATAGTTTCAGATTGATACAGTAAAAGATACACTGTATTATCTAAGTCAATCTCCTGTACAYCACAAACTCTTACATTTCACCCTAATTCACTTTATCCAACCTGTCTCTTCAATACGAGGAAGGAACTTGAGTAAGTTCTCAAATAAAATTAACATTCTGCACGCCACAGATCTGTCAAGCCAGCTTTGACATGGTAAATAAATAAATAAAATACGGTAAACAACATACGAAAACTTGCAGGAAAATATTTCTGATTAGATGTTGGAAGAAAGTGAAAAAAAATGTTGCTTGTTTTCCTGGCAGGCCGGAGAGGAGCCAGCAATGTGCGCTTGCTGCCTGGAAAGCCAAATACATCCTGGGCTGCATCAGAAGCAGCACGGCCCACAGCTCAACGTAGGTGATTTTGCCCCTCTGTTTTGCCCTCACCTGGAGTGCTGCATTCAGCTCTGGGCTCCTCTGCAAAAGAAAGCCATCTGTTGGAGAGCTTCAACAAAAATGATTAGAGGGAAGGAAAACCTCTCCTATGAGTAAAGGCTGAGAGAGTTGGGGTTGTTTAGCCTAGAGAAGAGAAGGCTCTGGGGTGACCTTATTGTGACCTTCCAGTGCCTGAAAGGGACCTGCAAGAAAGCCGAGGAGGGACTTTTTACAAGGGCATGTAGTGACAGGACATGGGGGCATGGCTTTAAAATGAAAGAGAGAAGGTTTAGATTAGATACAAGGAAGAAATTCTTTACTGTGAGGGGGGCAAGTCACTGGCAAAGGTTGCCCAGAGAAGCTGTGGATGCCCCATCGCTAGAAGGGTTCAAGGCCAGGCTGGATGTAGCAACCTGGTCTAGTGGAAGGTGTCCCTGCTCATGGCAGGCGGATTGAAACTAGATGACCTTTAAGATCCCTCCCAGCTCAAACCATTTTGTGATTCCATTACTGTTTTTCACTTGTCTTTGAGAGCAGAATCAAGCCACTCTTGCATATAACCACTAAAATTGCTATTAATTGTTTTCTTCAGCCATCTACACAGAAGATGCTTAGAAAAGTACAGAGTGTATAGGAAAGATCACTGTGGAAGTCTCAGCCTGTGAGGCTGTACATGTTCCTGTAAAGAAGTCACAACCTGTTCAAAGGCAGAGGGTGGTCCTTGCTGGATATTCTGCAAGAGAGGGTGTTTATTGGACTTGAAAGGGAAATCCAAGGCTCAGCTTTGGACTCGGTCCTGCTTTGAGCAGGAGGTTGGACTAACAGACTTCTAGGGGCAACCTAAAGTATTCTGTGGTTCTCTAAATAGATTTAATGACTACTGATGGTCTAAATGAATACTAATGACAAGTCATCCCATGTGCTACTGGGAGTAGAGATCTCAGCAGGGAGCCACTAAAAACAATGTTTAAGTGACCTGGAAGAACTAGTAAGTGCTAGGCAGAAGCTAGGTAAGAGCAAGGTAAATAACTGACATTAAAGCTGAGAAATATTCCCTACCTTTCCTAGGGAAATGTACAGTTACATGGGCTCCAAATCAAGGGAAAGGCATATAGACTTCTCTGGGATCAGGCTGAGGCATTAAGCTGGTAGAAAAAGAGCAGAGTGAAAGTAGAGCAAAAGCAGTCATTAGCACAAATTTAAAACACCATGAAAGTAATCAGCAAAGCAACCACCAGACTTGCAAGGAAGAAAATATCTAATTTTCTTAAGCTAATACTCAGTCTGGAAAATAAGCAAAAAGAGTTTGCCTGGTCACTAATAAACATCAATTTGACCTAACAGATATTACCAAATGTAGTGGCAGGATTTCTGTGGCCAGACAGTTTAAATCACTTGCTATAACTAAAACAGCAAGCAGTGATCTCAAAATAGCAGAAATTGTATGCCAGAAAGGGCATCAGCTCTTTCTGCCACTGGTAAGGGAAATCATTGATCTCAAACGTTTTTGAAGCACAGGATAAGTATCTACTTAAAACATATCTCTGCGCTGTATAGAGAAAGTGACTTAGGCCGAATGATTTCTTCTGGATTTCCCACAGTGACAATGGGACTGTCTAAAAATTACCTAAAAGAGTTATCTTGACTAAAAATCAACACAGAAAATATATATTAGCGTTGCCAGTTAACACAGGTATAGTTCCAAGAATTAAATATTGTTGCTCACAGTCATTTCTAAAATTAGACATTTTAAAATCAGAAGTTTCCAGAAACTTTTCAAGATCTCGTGACCATTACTGTCAATTTTCAATTAGTCCTAAAAGAGAAGGAAAACTGTAAAAGTCTGGCAGAAAGTGAGGGTCAAATGAGTATTTGAATAGGATATATGGAATTACCCAGATAACTGTGGGCTTTCCTCCTTGATTTCAATCTCAGATCACATAATCAGATTGACAATATATTTCACAAAGGATCAAAGTAATATAATTAATATTTATGGAAGCAGATTTTGTCAAAGTATAATTCAACTTTTGATAAAAGTTCAAGTTTTAGAATAACAGTACTGATATATAGTATATATATATTCTATATATATACTGATACAGTACACTAGGACTTTTGGGGCCTTTGACCTTAAGATATCTTGCTAACAGCTGAAGTATAAATAGAAATAACTAGACAATGATGAACTAAAGACTGTAATGTACACCTACACTGTGATAATTTTTAGCTCAAGACTGACTGTTCTTTAAAATGTCTTTCTAGCTCAAACAAGATTAGCAACCGGGGCAGAGAACTCTATGGGTAATGCAGGATGTCAGGCTGGATCTCCATGCTTCATCCCAGCTATAAAACCCTCTTCAACTGGGTAACTTGACTATCAACTGAAACACCAAAGTGTTTTGCAGCACCTAAGGTACTTCTAAATGGCATCTTTTCTCGTGGTCCAGGTCCACTACTCCAGTCAGTAATTATATGGGATCTTCCTACTAATGAACTAGGGTGAGGGCAGTTTAAGGACCTTTACTTCTCCTGAGAGCAGCTGAACTACCATTCCAGATGTATCTGTGTGGATGTCTTTGTTGGGTGTGCTGCTCACTCCTTTTCTGTCCCAGGAAGTCTCCTGCCAAGGTGGCCATGAAATGTTGCCATGGAGTTGTTCAGGATGCCTCTCAGACTTACTGTCTTAGGCTATTGATAAATGTAGGTAGACACCTATACTCTGCTTCTCTTAGTTCGTATTTTCAGTGAGAATTAGAAATTAATGTGAAATTCTAAACTATATTTACAGGTTTGATGCATGACTCAGCTCCTGGTGCAGACCTACTCCCAGACTTGGGTTTGTAGTGTCTATATCTTTATCTGATTTGTCTTGTGTAAGGCTGTATATACGTCATTGAAAACTAAATTTTTCCACTTAAATCTCTCTCCTTGGTTCCAAAGGGAACCCAGGTTAAATGAAAGAGTATAGGCTGGGCGCATATATTTGACATTTTGGAGATAGAGAGGAAATATTTACAGACCACCAGTAAGTACCTGGTTCATTGTATGGAGCAGCACAGGGTTATTTTTACATATTCATCTTTGAGCTTTGAAATGCACTCAAAGGCAAGCTGTGTCAAATAAGTTATAAGACTTGCTATGAATATTCCTCATGGGATAYGTCTCTGCAAGACATATCATCAAATGGTTTGCCTATCTTCTAGGCTTTGATCTGTAGAAGGTAGTAATTAGTGCTGGGAAAGATCTGAAGGATCTGTTGCCTAAACTGCTACATGATATTCAGGATAGTTTCCCCTTCCTAATGTTTTGCCTCACACAGTTTATATATCCGGGGTTCAAGAGGCAGAAATCCCCTGGGATACTATTTCACAACCAATTCGCACAGCCAGAGATTTTTCTGGTGACGTTTAGCCCAAATATGTCTTTTCTAATCTCATCGCATTAAACTCTTGTCATTATACTCCTTAGTGCCATGTGAAATAATTCCTCCTTAGGGTCCTATACTCTGCATTGCAAGTGCAGACTGTTAGATTCATCCTAAGATAAACCATGAAAATTTTCTTTATTCACCTTTAATGTACTTTTTTTTCTTATTTACCTCCAATCTGTCTATGTCTCACGTGGAGGTAGGTAGCAAGAACTAAATACAGTCCTGCAGCTGCAGTCACAGCTGAGAAGCATAAAATTGCAATTAGTACCTTGCAAATGAAAGATGTCATCTGTCACATGGGAAGGAAAAGGATCATAGGTTAGTGAAACAGGTTGCCTATTTGGGAGAAAAATCATCATTCTTTTTATAGTTGGATACACTAGATTTGGAAAACAACCCAAGTTCATCTTGACAAGATGTGAACAAGAGCCCCCCAAGAGCAATTATGGTGAGGAGCACTTAACTCTGAATAGTATACTGCCATCTAACTTTGAGAGTCAAATGTCCACTCCACACAAGCCGTCTAGGCTGCCTCTATTGATGCCCAGGAGAAAATAATTCCAGACTATAACTCCATAATAACATCAGCATCTAACATGGGTGGGCTGAATTGCCTCCTCTCCTCTACTTAAAGATGGCCTTCCCTAGGCTATTGACGTAACTTTTAGATGGCTAAAATTAGCCAAGGCTGATTCTGTTTACTTGTTCCCAAGCTAATCATAACTGACCTCTCCTGGTTCTACTATGACTCCTCTTCACGTTTCAGACCAGAAGCCGCTTTCAGATGGTCCCATGTGCTGACTCTGATGGCTAAACAGCCCTCCTGCATGCCTTGGRCCCTCATGTTCATTTCCCTTAGAAGCACCGATCCATGCGACGTTATGTGGACTCACAAAAATTTTACCAGCAAAAGCTTATTTGACCAAGAAATTGAGACAGAACCACTCAATAAATTAGTCCGAAACTCTGGTTGGTTTTCCTTTTTCTTTGCCTCYCTAAGATGGGCAGATAGACCTGATTTTGATGTCCCCACAGGGCCTACATCCATTGCAGGATGATCTTGACAAGAATATAATCTCGTTTAGACCATAGCTAGAACATAGTCTGAAATATGATGCGRTCCCTCAGAGTCACACTGCTAACTTCAAGGTGCCTTCATGCTGCTGCAATGACCAGGTGTCAAAATTAGTATGAGCTCAAGCATCTYACTAGAAATGCCACCAATTCTGGCTGTACAATGGGATAGGAAAGGCCTTTCCCTGCTCTGCAGGGTGGGATCTCACTGCAGGGAGAACCTTCTGTTTTGCTGTGTGCATTGAATAAGGGTTTCTCTTTAATTCCCTTATTTGAATTTGATTCTCTTTAAACAAGCTGGGCATGAGATGAGTATTATCTCCAACTGGAGCTGAAAAGATGTCTACTAATATCCTCAACGACCTTGTGAGTATACAGTAGCTTCATGGTCACAYACAGCACTTAGAAAATGTTACAGCTCACTATTTGTAAATGAGCACATAGTGGATTCGAAACAGCCAGGCTGGCAAGAAAACAAAACCAATAGTGATGAATTCAATCCAATTTTGCATAACACTGAAGATTCCCTTTTTCAGAAAATTCCTGAAGTTCTCAGGGACTGCAGTTGCAGTGGATGTTTTATTTTTAAGGTGTCATTTTGGGATTATTTCACTGTAGTGATATGCTGCTTATTCAAATGGTAAAGATGCAGTGTCTTAAAAGAATCTCAGTCTTGCTGGAGCAAATCCAGATGCCTGTTTTGTCTCAACAAGTTTTCACTATCATGAAATTAAAGAGGGACTGTTAGTTTAAATATCACTCATCAGAAATGTTCTCAATAACATGAATAGTAGGAATTCTCTATAGTTAAGAGCGTATATAAAATATATAGCTGTGAATTTTGAAACAAGCTGAATTCAAAATATCAATCCTCTTTTTCTTCCTCCTATGCACCTCATAGTTTGATCAAAACTTTCTACATAATATACTCTATTTAGAGAATCCCATGCCACGTCTAGCAGATATGGATAATCTCATCAAGCCTTTAAACTGAGAATTCTGGTGGGGGGGGAAAACAGCTACAAAATTATTTCTAAATGTACTGTATTTTCAGTCCACTGTTACCTCTTGTGCTTCCCATATAGTAGTAGATTAGTTTTCCAATAGATTTAGAAGGCAGAGTTTTAGTTTTCTCAGGCAAAGCCCTTATTTGCACAGTTGTGTCTGCAGGTGGACCTGAGCAGTAGAAACCTTCCCCTGTCTGAGTGAATTGCAACTAGATGCTCAAATATCCCTATCCATCCAGGAAGAAGACAGACACACTGAGCGGGCTTCACTTCATGTAACTGTAGGCACCAAAAAGTTAGATTTAACCTCTCATGACAGACAGCAGAATAAAATGAGTGCTTTTAAGGAACGATTGTCTGGCTTAACTTACATCCCATTTTATGATGTAATTAATTGCCCTCTGAGGTAGCCCCTTAAGACCTGCAAAAGGAACCTAGAGTGGTCATGACTAGCTTTTAGTTGTCTTTATTCATCAGTGGAGTCCCCTCTGAGGCTACAGTCCTCCTCCATGCTGCTCCACGGTGTCACTCTTGCTGATGACAAGATTTTTGCCAACACGGGAAGGATATTGCATACATTCAGCTGTCAGTTTTCCCACTTGGCAATCTTTTCCATAAATGAAACAACTCAGATTCCCAGTCCTCACGTGCTTCTCTTCAGAGCTGACAGTAAAAGCATTTTGCTTCTGGGAACTAGGAATAAGTACTCCCCCCACCACCCTTGCATCCACAGTCTTGAAGAACCTGAGGAAGAGTTCCCTTTCTCGTAGTGGTATCATCTTGTGGTGCAGCACATCTGAGGTGAATGTCTGGCCTTCCCCTTCCCATCAGCACAGCACCCACTCATGGGAGAGTCACCACTGTAATTATCATCATAACACTTCATTGAGATAGGATATGCTCTCACGCTTGTTGCACAGATTTGGGAACTGAGGCACCAGAGACTTCCTGAAATCCTGAACTAAAGTAGGGGCAGGGATGAGGAAAGGACTTGCTTCTCCAAAGCCCCAGTCTGCATCATTCTTGCCTTCAAAACAGACTGTTTCTAAAGGGATAGAGAGTGTCTTCACCTTTAATTTTCTCTCACAGTTAAAAAGCACTTCAGGAAACAGGGTGTGAGTGAGCAGGGGTCTGTGTCCCAGGGAAAGTAGAGAGAGCCGGCTGGAGAGCTGCCATTGCAGTGGGGAACTCCAAGGACTTTTCTTCTGCATTGCATCACCCGTGAGCAATGGGGAGACTCACTTGAGCCAACTGTGCATTGTCATTCTTCCTTCCAGACTCAGTGGTCTCTGAAATCACTTCATTGTCTGCAGCGGAATCTGGCACAGGCCCACAATGCCAGGTTACTTCACTTCCCTGCAGAATAAAAGATTTCTTCAACCATGAGGAATTATCTCCTGACAGTGCCATTCATTAGGACTCCCACCTGTAGACTGTTTCATTTTCAGCTTACTCACAGGGTGCTGAAAAGTCAGCGTGTGTGTTATCACTTGACAATATAGTACAGCTAATACCTCTTCAGCTTTTTGTATGTTGTCACTTACCGCTCTTTGCCTCAACAATGGCTCACAGTAACATGCAGCTCTTGGACTTCACTCTCTTCTAAAAAAAACTTGTGCAGCCCAATTTCACCAGAGCTCTTGCTTCTTAAGAATTATACACATAGGGGAAAAAGAAATCTGTATTTGGTATTTTTTTCCTCTTTTGAATTAGAAAGTTAAAACATCAGATTTTGTCTACAGATATCAATAGAACAGGACAGTAGTTCATTATTTCTAAAAACAGGCCAGATAAACCGTCTTTTCTGAGCTTATGGTTTCATGTATACCCTAAAAATAATAAAAATCAGAAGTTTAATGGCAACAAAATGTCTCATAACTAAATTTCAAACTAAATATTCTTCTCCACTCCTTTTGTCACGAAAGTTTTGCCCAACACTTTCTTTAAGGTTTCATTCTCAGGAAGGGGCCTGTAGACACCAAGCCTTGGAATCCACATTCATGGAATCACATCACCATAGAATGGTTTGGGTTGGAAGTGATCTCAAAGATCTTCTAGTTACAAACACCCTGCCATAGGCAAGGATAATTTCCACCGCTGCTGCTTCAGGCAGAGAAGGTTTGCAGTCCTGTATTGTACCATGGATAGCCCAGGGCATCCCAAACCCCTGCAATTAAGTGAGGTGAGTCCCACTACGTACATCTCAGCATCTCTGCATCTCTGTCCCCCTGTCTGCTGCAAAAACTTCTATCAGCATCATATCATCTAGGATTGTGTCTATTTGAATTTGTGTCTGGAAGGCCCTGGAGCACGTATGGCAGCTGCAACACAAGAGGCTGCATGTCCATAGAAAGCAAGAACCCACCTGGACCACTGCTGCAGCCCTGAGACCCACTCTAACCAAACCTCCCAACGTTGTCACCCCTGCGAGGCATGGGCCAGCCCTTCCATCCATGCACATCAGCAGATGTGTGTGTACAGGGCAAAGCTTCTGAGCAGAGGGACTGCACATCTTGTCGGGACATGGTTAGACACAGAATCAGATCAGGAAGGGATCTATGGTTAGTATGGCATTGCAGACAGAGCCTGACTTGTCTGCTGCCTGCTGATACTCCAGAGATCTGCCTCACTGTTGCATGGTCATTCCCTCATGGCCCAAGAGCAGCTGCACTGGTGTCACCAGCCCTTCCCCAACACCAGTTGCATTCTCTAGCTGTGTTTCTGCTGGATATGTTTGTCCTTTACCACTGAGGACCTCTTCCTCACACTGCAGCTCTCTTCTAACCATTCATAGTTGAAAAAGACTTGTCAGAGCAGTTACTTTTTTTTTTTAATGTAGTACATACTTTTTCAACTCATTTGGTATAATCTTTCCACAGACCCAGATAGGGATGGTGCTACGGCCAAGCAAATGCAAATTAGAAAAATYGTGGCTGAGAATGTAAGATCCTGTCATATTTCGGCTCTTCACAGATTGTCCATGGGTGAGGCAAAGGTTTTGCTTTGCTTCAGGCTCTCCTCATCCTTTGTAAGGGCAGCAGCAGGGTGAAAAGGYCAGTAGAAGGCTGCAAATTAATTGATTCCTATGAAATTTATATTTCCTTTCTAGAAGAATGGTGATCAGCTGGGAATTTTGAAAAAACTTTTTCTTTTGTGACTTTTTCTTGTGGAGTTAAAACATTGCAGGATTTTTGCCTTCTTGGCCCTGATTTCGTCTTTTCTTGCCGGATATCATTATAAGGATTCAGGAAGAATGAGTAATTAAAACCCATGCAAACAATGTGTCGGACAATTAAATTTAAATGTCCACTTGATGAGGCAACACGGGTGACTGACCTCAGAGCTCCTGCAGCTGATGCTCTGCGAAGGCAAGGAGGGACCGCGGAGGTTCACCCCACTCCTGGGGACCCTCTGAAAAGGGATCTGGGTACCCAGACACTGGGGACAAAGAGTCTGTTGCCCTCGGGGCTGTAGAGGTGCCAYGGGCTGTACCCCAAAATCTCGCACCGGGACGGCAGCCCCTGAGCTGCCCGTAGTGCCAGAACACAGCGAATAAAAACAAGCACAGGGGAAACGCCTGTTTTTCCTCGGGAGATAAATGAAAATAGCAGTAAAAGAATAAAAAAGGGGGTGACGCGGGCAGGACGCACTGGGGCGGCGGCCCGCGGGGGAAGCCTGCGCGGAGGGACGGCGCGGGCCCGGCCGGGAAGGGGCGCGGCGCGGCGGGGCCCCGCAGGCGGCGATGCCGCCGGGAGCGCTGCGGGGCGGAGCGGGGCGGCGGCGGGATCCGGCGGCGGGATCCACCTGCGGGAGGCGCCGCTCCGCCCCGCCCCGCCCCGCCCCGCCCCGCCCCGCTCCGCTCCGAGCGCGCCGCCGAGGGCCGGCGCCCGGCGGGAGGGAGGGGAGGCGCTCCCGAGCCCCGCGGAGGCGGCGGGAGAGATGGGACCGGCCCCGGCCCCGCCACCTGCCTGAGCCGCTCCCGGAGCCGCCGCCGCCGCCGCGGGGAGCCGGTAGGTAGCGGGTCCCGTCGGCCGGGAGGGCGCCGTGGCGTGCGGGTTGCCCCGGGGGGACAAAGGGGCGGCGGGAGGATGGCGAGCGCCGGGCTCGCCCCGCGCTGCCCCGGGCCAGTGCCTCACCTGCCGGCGGGCGCGGCGCCGAGGGCGCCCGGCCGTGCGGGCACCGGGCGGCGGGAGCCGCTGTCCCGGCCGGCGGCGAGCGCTGCCTCCGCGCAGGGTTTAATGTTTAACCCCGCTCGCATCCACCGGAGCGCACCGGGCGCCGCCTCCCCGGCGGCGCCGGCGACAAAAGGGCGAACGCGGCTGCTCCCCGCCTGTCCCCGCTGCGGGTCCGCCGCTGCGGCGGCCGGCGCCGCTGCCGGTGACCAACTCTGAAAGGGCGGCGGGTGAGGGAACAGCTGGGATAAAATTCGCCTTTGRTTTTCACGCTTGGGAGGCGTCTGAAGGTAGCGCTTCGCTGCGGTCCTGTGCTTGGATTCATCACTGTRTCTGAGAACCTTAGTATTTTTGGGGCGGCTTTTTAAGACATACGTGACACGAGCTCTTCAGTGAAGCGGCTGCCGTAGCCTGGGGCAGTTGTTTTTTGCCTCCTGCCCCGAGCGAGGTCCGAAGGGTTGGTAAGGTCCCAGCTTGTGCAGCTGCCCCGTCACTCAGGTGGTTTGGAAGCCCTGGGGATACAGGTCCTTCCTACAGCTTGCCCCGTTATTCAAACTGACCATCACTGTCTGCTTGTAATGCAGTTTGCTCTTGTACCGTGATACCGAAGCTGCTTGACATGCCGGGGAAGAGAAAGAAGGAAAAAAGGAGGGTGAAAGGAGGCAGTCCTAGGAATTGGACTAAATGGAAACACATACTATGCTCCCTTTTCTCTGTGTGTGCATGTCAGTGACACATGTGCCAAAACAACCGCTGTGCCCGGTGTGTGTGTTAATAGACACACCCGTGGCCTGCCAGTATCAAAGTTAGTTTCAGGTTTTCCAAGGCATCTCTTCCTACAGCCCTCAGTCGAGCAGGTAAGGCAGTGTAACCCTCACACCACCCTCGGCATCTCAGGCAGGCTAATAGAGTTGTTAAATTTTTAATGGCAGTGAGGCTTCTGTAGTTATTAAAGTGCAACTCCATTATTTTTGCTGTGTTTTAACAAGTTCTGTGAGCAGGAAAAGCAGCAGAGGTATTTTGGCACAGCACTGACAATGATTTAGTTCTCCTTTATAATTTGGTTTGAGGCAGGTTTTTCTCTCTTGCTGTCTTGGTTTTCTGTCTTAATTTTTTTGATATGTTAATCTTTCTGGCTTCCAGCACTGTGGAAAAACTTTCTTCATTTCAAAATGTAATCGAGACTGTTCAGTTCATGGGCTTTCATACTAGATGATCCAAGATTAATTGTTATTTAACCTTCTATTACAAGAACCACCCCCTGAAGTAGTGAACTCTTGCAGAAAAATTACTTGCTTATTAGAAAATTATTTGTGTCTATCCTGAACAAGGCAGTTTTCTTTCAGCAGCATCTCTCTTGGGGTGTGAATGCCCATAGCAAGCAGGAAAATGTGTCTGTAAAGTGTTTTAGCGGCGTGGGGAGCCCCGGGGTAGCTGTCACTGTTTCCATTCTCTAAACAATTTTAATGCCATTAGTGAGTGTGATTATGTACAAACCGCTTCTAGGGGGTTCCTAGGCTGGATGTCAGAGCAGGGCTTTGTGCTGAGTCAAAGGGTGGATTGAGTTTATGGTACAGTTTAAATAGAAACAGAAGAGCAGAGCTACAGTAGAGCAGCACATCGTAATTCATTCAGTGCCGCTCTGTGATAGCTGTGCAGGGAAGTGCTCACTCCTTACCAGTTTGTTCAGTTTGAGAACACCTCTCCCAGTCACCCACGAGTACGTAGCTGAGGACAGAGACTTTTAACCCTGGGTTTTATTGCAGCTTTTTTGGTTTTGTTTCAAATGAAAATGAAAAGAGAAAGTAAAAGGAAAGAAGAGCCTTACTTGAGCCTTGTTTAAATGTAGACTGCTTTTTCAATTCCTTCATTTTTAAGAGGAAGGACCTACACAGATAGAGGTACTATGCACTAATTTGCAGTGTGTTATAAGTAAGACATATTTATTCTGTTTGTTGCTGCCCAGATCTGGTTTAGTACCAGTTATGTCTCCAGATGGGATATAACTATGAAGACTTCAGTAAATGCCTGGGTTTGTGAGCACTATTTAGCTTCTACGGTCAGGTATAAACTCATAACTGTATTTTATTGTCAGGTTTAAATCACATTTTAAGTAATAGAAAAGTTCTGTAACTGATGAAAAGGYTTTTTATCCCCTAGAGCTGCAATGTGATCACAGCATAGAAGCAGCAAGGGAGGGGGTTCAGAAGGCTTGCTCAGAGACGTAAAGTGGAGTAAGTGCCACTTTACACAGCACAGCACAGACACAAATACCATCTTCTGAAGCCTTTTTTCTGGGACCAGCTCGAGTCCCATCTCCTGTCTTGTTCTCTTCATAGGGCGGCTGCCCTCTGCTGTCTAAAGTTGCCCTTCCGAGTGCTGGCGGTGCTGTGGTGGTGATGGTGGGGAGATAAGGGAGAGTAGGTTGCAGGGAGAGGTATTCTCTCTTCTCAGGCCAGATGATAATCTCCGAGGAAGTGGAGGAGCTGTTGGGCACACAATCCCTTCAGCGGGTCGCTGTGCTGACAGGCACGAGGGAATCTGGCTGCTTGTGCAAATAACAACTGACAAGACGCTTCTAATTTTCCCCTTCCAGCTAAATAAACCAGCCAAAGGCCAGCAGAGGCTCACTTAGCATCAGTGGGTTTTAGCTCCAAGAAATGGCATGAGTGATGCAATTTAGAGAGATTCTGTGTGTCAGGAAAGCTTCAAATGTAATATGTGAGAATAATTTTGGCATGAAGGAAATGAGTGCAAACATGCTCTTAAATGATGGATGGAATTGGTCTGATGCACAGCATAACCATGATTTAGTCTGTTCTCAGCTTCAAACTGTGAAACCAGTAAGCACTGCTGCATGCAGCCCTCGCTGACACAAGCAGGACAGCTAGCAGTTGACTTATGCCAGTGTATATTGTCTTTGTGAGGATGGAGTGGTATCACTTGGCCCCGTTACTTTCTTTTTTTTTGTCTTCCTAGTCACTGTTATGTAACAATGTATTTGATAATTCAGCAGGTGTTACCTGTGCCATCCTTACACCAACTTGAAACTCTCGCATTTCGTAGCTTGCAAAATGCAGCCACATCCAATATTAAAATTTGCTGTGGCAGGAGTCAGAGGAGCTGGTGGTTTTCCTTGAATACCAAGTATTTTTCGATTTTGGGACATCCAAAATGATGCAATTCTGATTAATATTTAAAATGGCTTGTATTTGCCAGCATGAGTCATCAGCTAGGTATAAAGCATCACATTCAATAGAGCCTAACCTAGAAAAAAAGGATATTCCTTTAAAGATGTCCTGTTTGTTAATGAAAAAATTGCCGACAGAATGTGTGGTCACTTCTGGAAGAGTCAGTACCCTCCTCTGTGTGTATCAGTAGCATCAGTTGTGTTCATCTATGTCTGTTTTTTGGACTTAAAGTTTTTTGATATCCTGCATGAGTCAATTGATATTTTAAACATTTTGTGCTTTAATGATAGCCTCCATTCCTGAAGAGGATGGTACCAAAAATCTAAGAATCTAGGCCCAGTATTTGAGTTGAACACCACTGGACTTCAGCAGCCTGTAGCTTTCAAAGTCTTTTTTGGTGCAACTTAGGGGTGGAGTATTCCTACAAAAAGCATTGGAGAGAAGGATTTTTCTTTTTTATTCTTAGATAGCTGTGGTCATTTCCTGTGTGATTTGCTTTGCTTTACTCGTTTGAGGCATTTCAGGAATGATCCTGCAGTTGTGATCAGTGTAACCTCAGCAGGGTTTTAAATATGTGTAAGCTCAACATAATTGTGAACTTTTGTTTGAATAATCTTTGTGTGAGGGAGATCCTGCTTGCCTTCTTGCCCAGGGCATGGTGCCTCCTGCAGCGATTCAGCTGTATGGCTAATTTTCAAATAAACTGAAGTTACACATTTTTTTGATGCAGTGCTAGTGCACGCTGTTCTCTGCAGTCTCAGGCACTCTGCCTGCGGTTCATAAACAGATTTACAGTCGCATTTGCCTCCCTGTGCTCAGAGGGGGTTGGTTTGCATTTCTAATTAATTGAGTTTATAAAGCAATAAGCCAGTGTGTTAACTGAAAATTCCCTCAAGAATTGTAATCTTCGTTCATTAGCTGCCTATGTGTAATCATATCACCCTTTCTCATGTAAGCCTCGGGGAGAGCCAATGCCACATGGAGCAGAACCTTTGTCTGGTGTGAGTTGCAAAGGGAAGTGAGTCTCCCCTGTGGTCATATTCTGCAGCCCAGCCCCTGACAGGTCACCTTCTTTGTCCCCCCACCTGTCCCTACCATCAGCCTGATGTGTCTGGCTGAGACAGTAAATGGTGTGAAGAGATTTAAGGACATCTTTCAGCGGAGTCAGAGAGTAGGGGGGAGCTTTCAGAGAGCCTTCAAATCTAGCTGAAGACAGACACATTTACTCTTTGCAGGAGCTCTGGTTTCTGAATGAATGGATTTAAACAGACTCTGAATTTTCTTTAAGCTGTGTGAAGACAAGTACTGTAACTTCCCATTGATGTCAGCTGGGAGTTGGTGGCTCAGCACACCTAAGGGTTAAATATCCTGTATTTCAGTGTTAACCTGGGACACTCATTTCAATACACAGGCTAGGGCATTAGTTTGACACTGAGAAATCTGAGCTACCTAATGTAAGTTAACTCCATTCAAATCGCTTGACCTTTATTATATTTATACTCGGTTAGCAAGCCATTACTTAGCAAGGTGGGATAATCTTGCAACGAGTTTGGGCGAATAACTGTACTTGCTTTTGCTTTCCACAGACCAGCATTCAGAATGGCAGCCTTGTCCACTTTAATCCTCCTTTTGTGTGCTGCTAAAGATGTGATGCCTTCCAGTCCTCACTGGAAGCCAACTTGGCCGTCTTACAGAGTTCCCGTTATCCTGCCGCAGTCTACCCTGAACTTGGACAAACCACAGTTTGATGC
The DNA here is from genome assembly GCA_003713295.1 of Parotia lawesii. Lineage (NCBI taxonomy): Eukaryota > Metazoa > Chordata > Aves > Passeriformes > Paradisaeidae > Parotia > Parotia lawesii. Next base: position 533,591 of record RAHM01000368.1, on the reverse strand, counting down.
TGAAGCCAGACTGGAAGTGGTATCTCCATGTGGCCCAGCATGCCACAAAAGTTCTCCGCTGCCAACTTACGAAGAAGTGAAGAACTACCTGTCCTATGAAACCTTGTATGCTAATGGTAGCCTCACTGAAACTGAAGTGGGCATATATATTCTGAGCAACGGCGGCGATGGGTCTCGAGGCAGGTCTCGAACTAAGAGGCAGATCTATGGCTATGACAGCAGGTTTAGCATTTTTGGGAAAGACTTTTTGTTGAATTACCCATTCTCCACATCGGTGAAGCTCTCTACAGGTTGCACAGGGACGCTGGTGGCTGAAAAGCATGTTCTTACTGCTGCTCATTGTATCCATGATGGAAAGAGTTACGTCAAAGGAGCTCAGAAACTGCGGGTGGGCTTCCTAAAGCCCAAACATAAAGATGGCAGCAAAGGGTCCAATATCACCAACTCGGCAATGCCTGAGAAAATGAAATTCCAGTGGATCCGGGTGAAACGGACGCATGTCCCCAAAGGATGGATCAAAGGCAATGCCAATGACATTGGCATGGATTATGATTATGCCCTGCTGGAGCTGAAGAAGCCACACAAAAGAAAGTTTATGAAGATAGGTGTGAGCCCACCAGCAAGACACTTACCTGGAGGGAGGATTCACTTCTCTGGCTACGACAATGACCGTCCCGGAAACCTGGTTTACCGTTTCTGCGATGTCAAAGATGAAACGTACGACCTGTTGTACCAGCAGTGCGATGCCCAGCCGGGTGCCAGTGGATCTGGGGTGTATGTGAGGATGTGGAAGAGGCAAAATCACAAATGGGAGCGTAAAATTATTGGTATATTTTCAGGCCATCAGTGGGTGGACATGAATGGCACCCCACAGGATTTCAACGTAGCCGTTCGCATTACACCCCTCAAATACGCACAGATCTGTTACTGGATCAAAGGCAACTACCTTGACTGCAGGGAAGGCTAAAGACAATGAAACTCCTTGAAAGCACTTAATGACTGGTTTTAGTTACTCATCTGAGGAAAGGCTAGACTTGTGCTGCAAATGCATGTGATCGTGTAACATCGGGAGGTGATATGTAGCTTTTCAAGCCAGCCACCTTGTCCTTAGGACAGGGACTGTGTGGTGCTATCGTTACAGCCTGAAACTGGGGAGAAAGGAACGTCTGCTGGGTGGGGAAGGAGCAGGTGGACTTGCTGAATTTGCAGCTGAGCAACTGAAGATTAATTAGGGGCGGATCAGTAAACAGTATGAAAACAGAACCGTCTCCAAAGAATCTTGTAAAAGGGACGCTGTTGACTATCTCATGCCTACAATGTTTGTTTTAATAAATCCTAGGATTAGTAGAAATGCTTTGATCTGAACTTTTAAAAGAAAATATTTCTATGCTGTTGGGGGCTGAAGAGGGGCATTTAATGGTGTTTGCAACCCAAACATTACAGCTTTGTGTTCCTGCATGAGAAAAGGGAGTGTGAAAAGGGCAAGGCATGCGCCGTGGGAGATGAATGCCACACAAATAGCGTGAAGGGTAAATAACCACATAACACTTCTAACTTCCTTTCAGCCTGAGTGGTTTGAGACTTTATTAGTAACATAGTTAAGAAAAATGCTTTTTGAGCAAACAGACCTTGATGTTGCAAGGATTTGACTGTGAAGATGATGTTGGTCGTATGATCAGTGCCATTACATCCTGCTTTGGGAAACACAAATTGCACATGGGATTAAATCTTTATAGGAGCTGGGACCTATGAAGGAGCAGGATCCCTATGAATACACTAGAAAGCATGTTGGGAAAAGGGCTTTTCTGTTTACGACCTACTTAGGTCTTTTAAGGAAAATCTCACGTCAGCAACTCAGATTTTCAGAGGGGAAGCCTGTCTTTGGTCTTGCTGTCTATCTGAATTGCTGCCTGCGGAGCAGGTAAAGGAGAGAGCAGGACAAGTGTTCTACCAATTTTTCCCCCTGTTTGTTGAAGATCCCTGCTGTTGTACCTAACAGTACACCACGTGGAGGGACCCTAGACTTATAAGTGTCTCTCAGCCATATCCCTTTGACAGTGTAATTTGGGCATCTTGACTAATGTTCCTTGTGTTTTTGGGGTAGGAATCCTCCTCCCCATCTAACTGTTGAGTTACAAATAATTCTTGGCAAATGCACGGTTCAGTAATTCTGCAGCTGGAATAGAACCTCTTTATAGGATGCAGCCTGCGTTTGCTGTGAAGTGATCCTCTGCTGTCTCTTACAGATAACAGTGACTTCTATTTTTACTATAGAAGAATCAGAGTTTAAAACAAGAACTGTCTTTTTAGGTAAAAACAGTGCAGCCAAATACTGTAGCTCAGCAAACAGCATTGGGAAGTCAACATGGTCTGTACAAACAGCCTTTCTCAGATGGATTGTGCCACTGTATTTCAGTAACAAGGCTAAGGACATGCTGCCATGCCAAGATTATTTTTTTACATAGGAGGATAACCACTGGCTCTGGTTCCGGTTTCTCTTCCATCCGTCTCTCACTGTCTCCTGAAGCTTCCCGAGTTGCCCATGGTGCTTGGTGTTGTGGGGCAAATGCAAGTCCCTGGTGAGAAATATCAAAGCTGGGAAGGAATGAATCCAAGCAGAGCTTCCCTATGCTATACCAATACAAGGAAAATGTTAATTCAGCTAAGCCTTTTTTACACTCTACTAATTACTACGGCATTTGTAAACATATGCCTGATGGTGCTTTATCTTTGTGGTGGCTTTGGCTCTAGTTCTGACAAACRTTTTTGCTGGAGCTGCCTATGATTATTATTTTTATAGAAGCAGTGTACAAAAATGTGGACTCTCATGTGGGTTTTTGGTGCACTCAGATACAAGCAGTTACTAATGCTTTGAAATATGAATAATCACCATATGTATCTGATGGTCTTTTTCTGACTTTTTATTTTAATTTCCTTTACTCTATGGCTGTTATCTGGAGCACTTTTGTTTGAATGTATCACAGTGAATAAAGAAAAGTTATGGAATTTCAATGCAGACATTCTTGTATTTGTGCTGTATTGGGTTGCACTTTCAATCTCATTTCAGCTACTTATTTGTAAAGACATTCAGCTACAGATTTATTAAAATCCTTGGTGCTGTTTATTTTCCTTCAATTTTCTTCTGCTCCCACCTGTTGGAAGTTTTTGTTTTGGTGTATTGTTTATGGTTTTTTCAGTGGGCTTAATTACTTTATACATTTAGATGCTAATAACCAATCTTAGCTTTTGTATGACTCTTCTTGCAGTTCCAAAACCAGTCTCTGGTTAGTTAGGGCTGAAAATAACCTATTAGACTGAAAAGCTACATTGTTTTTATGAACTTTAGGGTAAATAAACTATTGAGGAATGTGAACCAGTCAGTATAAGGTCATAACTGAGGTCAGTGCATCTTCTTTTTCTTTTGGTTGATGCAGTTTGAAAAAAGTTCCTTTGAGGCCAACAGTGAGAGCCACAGTTTTTAGAGAAACACTGGATGCGGAAAGTTTTTCATTTTGAAATTGCTGCCTGTACAACTTTCCTGACCTCTCAGTGTGCACACTACGTCATGTGGGCTTGAGAATATCAGTACTGATTTATTGAACATATTTCCCATCCACTGATCCTGTGTTCTCAACTGCTTTGTTGAAGTGTAGGCTGAGAACTTTTCATAGAATCACAGAACCATTTAGGCTGGAAGAGATCTTTAAGATCATCAAAGCCACCTGTAAACCTAACACTGCCAGGTCCACCACTGAGCCATGTCCCTAAGTGCCACATTTTTATGTCTTTTAAAAATCTCAAGGATTGGTGACTCCACTGCTTCCCTGAGCAGCCTGTTCCAGTGCTTGACAACCCTTTTGGTGGAGCAAGTTTTCCTAGTATTTAGTGTAAACCTCTGCTGGCACAACKTGAGGCCATTTCCTCTAGAGTAACGTGAGCAAGGTGGGGGTTTTTTTGGTTTGTTTTGTTTTGTTTTTTTGTTTTTCTAAGAATGTATGCAGCAAGTTCAGTGTAATCAGGAGTGGGAGAGTCTCTTCCCACTGTACACCCTGTGCAAACATTCCAGTTGTGGAAAGAAAAGGAAATCTCAGATAACACAGGCAGAATTGTGGTGCTGAAGTTCAGCACTGTTTCACCTGCGCCCACCGGAGTTGGTGGTAATTTTGCCAGTGTAATCATTGGCAGCAAGGTCAGGCATGCTAGCTGGGTTTGGAAATTGCATCCTAGGATATTTGCTTTGATGCTGCAAAGAGAGCTCCTTTAAAACTAGAACTTTAACCTGTGAGAAAGATAGCCATGCAGCCAAAATAAGGCTGATCAAGAAAACACAAGTAACTAAATTATATACAGGCATGGCACTTGAAATTTCATTGTCCAGCTGATGGCTGCCTATGACCTGCAGAACTGAATGAAGTGCCTCATTATTCTTGTATATGAAGGCAAGACAGTTGATGGGTATAGAGGGGCTGTTTTGACTGTGATTGAGAAGGATTAAAATCTGCTCCTGCATCTGTAAGAGGCTGACGTTTGAAAAATTTTACTTAATTTGCTATAAATCCCTCAGAGAACAGTGCTGGAGATGGAAAGTGAGGTCTCGAGAAAACACAGATCCTGCCGAGCTGCTCCCCAGCACACACTGAACTTAGCCTACTGAAGACTGCAGAATATCATCAAGTTTCCTTCTCAGAGAAAAAGTATTTTCCTTGCATCTGTAATTGTTTTGCAGCTGAATTCCCAGGCCTGCCTGTTTAGAGGGCAGCCCTCGTCTTGAAGTTGCACGCTGAACCCCAAGCAAGTATAATACATGCTTGAAATTCTTTTCCGTGTTTCCACTTAATCTGCCATTTGTTAGCATGTTTTGGTAGTGTGCCAACTCAATATGCACAGGCCTTGAGAAGAGAAGCTTTCAATGAGTGCATAAAGTGTGTTGGGTGGGTAAAAACTTCTTTGCTTTTCTGGAGGAAAAAGGAAGCATGGACGGAGAAGAGCAGCAGAGAGTGAAAGGGCAGTATGATTTGTATCACAGAGGGAGGTTTCCTAGAGGATCAGTGTYGTGGATGTGCATGTGTGTAGGGTTTTTATAAATAATACTGTTAGTTTCCATTCCTAGTTCTACCAGGTGGTGAAGAAAAACTTAGGAGCTGAAGTAAATTAAGTCTCTTCAAATGAGCATGTTAATTCCAGGTCCGAAGCCAGTGTGCAGCACAGATGAGAAGTTCAGGCTGTGACTTGTCTAATAGATACAAAAGAGAAGAGTGACAGTGACACAAGCATWAGGAACCTGATCTCCTCCTCCCAGAAGATGCTTTTTCCTGTCTTACATGGTGACTATTAGGTTGCACGTGCTTTGTGCCTGCCGGCAAAGGTAGTGTGGGCTTTTATAGGTAAATGATTATACAAGGGAACAGAAACACCTTAACATGCTCCAGACACTATTATCAACACAGATTATTCCTAGGATAAAATTATCAGTGATGCTTTGGGTGTGGATTGATTTTTAACTGAATGGGCATAGGTTGAGCCATGAAGCAGGCTTATACTGTTTTTTTTATCTGAAGATCTTTAACAGTAATTAAGTGCTTGTGGCTCAAGGAGGGGTGGTGAATGTTCCTCTGCAAACTTTTTATGGACAATGTTTATTTTTTTTTACAATAGATTTCATTTAAAAGATTTATGCATAAGCAGAGATCTACAAGTAGTTAAGCACTTCTATTAGTTCACCAAGCAAATAATCATGATATAAAATAGTCCATTTAAATAGCACATGTAATATCTGAGACATTTTTTAATGACATTTGCTCGTTTGCATTTGTTTTCAGTTTTGAAATCCCCATTTATGCTGATTTGGTGAGGAATGAGTATTTTTCTAGCAAGCCTGACCAACTTGAATACAAAGTGCATGTACAAGAAATACTGACTTGTGATACGAGTATGAAGATTGTTAGTTCGTGTTGGAGTGACAGCAGTAATAAGGCATAATAATGTTTTTTTCAACTTATCCTAAACAACTTCCTATAACAATTTTATGCCACATTATCATAGATGTGGTGATTTTCCACAGGTTGCATGCATGAAGAAGTTAATTTAATGATGATTTAGGTCCTGGTTGACATAAAGTTGAACATGAGTCAGCAGTGCCCTGGCAGCCAGGGGGGCCAGGTGTGTCCYGGGGTGCATCAGGCACAGCATCGCCAGCCGGGCAAGGGAGGGGATTGTCCYGCTCTGCTCTGCACTGGGGCGGCCTCACCTCGAGTGCTGGGGGAAGTTTTGGGTGCCACAATATAAAAAAGATTAAGCTGTTAGTGTCTAAAAGAGGGCCACAAAGACGGTGAGAGGCCTTTAGGGGAAGCCATATGAGGAGTGGCTGGGGTCTCTCAGTCTGTTCAGCTGGAGAAGAGGAGACTGAGGGGAGACCTCATCACAGTCTGCAACTTCCTTGTGAGGGGAAGAGGAGGGGCAGGCACTGATCTCTTCTCTCTGGTGACCAGAGACAGAACCAGAGGGAATGGCCTGAAGCTGTGTCAGGGGAGGTTTAGGTCAGATATCAGGAAAAGGTTCTTCACCCAGAGGGTGTTTGGGCACTGGAACAGGATCCCCAGGGAAGTGSTCACAGCCCCAAACCTGAGTTCAAGATGTGTTTGGACAATGCTCTCAGGCACAGGGTGTGACTCTTGGGGATGGTGCTGTGCAGGGCCAGGAGCTGGACTCGATGATCCTGATGCCTCCCTTCCAACTCAGCTTATTCTATGATTCTGTGATTTTTTTGCATCCCTTTACCTTTGTAGCCAGATGTATTTACTGCTATGGACAGGTCAGAAGAGCAGAAAAATGTTCACATCTGCAAAAGTTTGGTAAAGGCTTGCCTAACGTAAAGTCCTGAGCTGAAGTTGAGGAAGGGCGAAGTGAATTGGGATTGTTCAGCCTGGAAGAGAGAAGGCTTTCAGGTGACCTTATTGTGGCCTTCCAGTATCTGAAGGGAGCCTTCGAGAAGGACGGAGAGACACTACAAGACAGGACAAAGGGGAATGGCTGCAAAGTGAAAGAGAATGGGTTTATATTAGGTATTAGGAAAAGAATCCTTACTGTGAGGGTGGTGAGCCGCTGAACAGGTTGCCCAGAGAAGTTGTGGATGTCCCATGCCTGGCAGTGTTCAAGGCCAGGTTGGATGGGCCTCTGGGCAACTTGGTCTAGTGGAAGGTGTCCCTGCCCATGGCAGGGGGATTGGAACTAGATGATCTTAAATGCCCCTTCCAACTCAAACCATTCTGTGATTCTATTTTTGTCATCATACAGAAAGGGGTCGGTTTAAATGGGGTAGTTTAGATGAGTTTAAATCTGATGTAGCTAGAAAATGGCTTCTTTTAGCTATTTTCTTAAATTTTCTTTCCTTTTTCTGTTCCTACCCATAAAATTTACCATGATGGAAAAGAATGGAGATCCTTAGAAGTGAGGGGATCAGGTGCACTTAAGGGAGCCTATTCAGCTGGCATGTTTGTGCTTTCCTGCTGCACAGAGGGAGCCTACCCAGCAGCTTGGCTCGTCTGACTTTTCTGGGACAGGCAGGTCACACTTGCTTTGGTCTTGGCCAAAAATTTTCACCTGTGTCAAAGAACCCTTTCTGATAAAAACTCATTTGAAATCAGGATGTTTGAAGAAAGTCTTTTCTATGAATAGAAGTTCATAGAAACCAAACCTATTTTTCTAATGAATTTCCGATCATACCCTGCWTCAGGTAATTTTTCCTGCTGTGTTCTGGTCCCCATGGGAATGAGGATGACATCCCTGCTTGGAAGATGATATTATGTCTTATCAACAGCATTCAACAAAATTTTCCTGTCCAAAAGTAATGTTTTTTCTGAATTAATTGCATTTTTTTTCACTCTGAATGGAGCATACAGGGGCTGGTTTCATTGTTGGTGGGGCAAGGAGGACGTGAGAAGAGCACCACTGCAGCGAAGGGTCAGCCGACCGTGGGACTGGAGCCCACAGAAACAGGTGGAGCCACAGGGGTTTTCTGGCCTCTGCCATCTCACAAAAGCTTCACTCAGCGAAGAAGCGTGGGGTGGAAGAAAATGTCACACTGGGCTTCATCCCGCACCCACCAAGTCTGCTATTGTGTTGGGTGGGAGCAGGATTCGTGCGCAAAGGGATCTGCCACATGGCTTAAATGTCACCAGTCGTGTGGGAGCACTTCTCTCCAGCCAGCCCTTCTGAGGGATCATTGTGGGCAATGAAAGGGCAGGAAAGACTTTTCCAGAGAGYGTGGGTGGCAGAAAAGCAACCCTTCATGCTGGGAACACATCAGATGTGTGAAAAACTCTGAAACATCTTTTCCCTGAAGTAAAGAGCTAGGCTGAGTGATCTCTGCAGGTGGAAGGAGGGCAGCTGAGCTCAGCTCAGGAGGACCCCTCCCCATGCCCAGAGGTGTCTCTGGCAACAGCTGAGCAGGATAGGGATTGCCACACTCTTACCTTTATGGGTGAACTACTCAATACCTGCCATCTGCTTCCAGTGGGATGTAATTAACAGGAAGAATAATAAAAAATTGAGAGAATAACCTGAGATGTGTTAGGTCCRCCGTACCAATTAAATAACTGTGTGCAAACAGATACCCAGATATACTCTGATTTTTCCTAAGTACCTGTGGCCACTGCTGTTGTTGCCAACACTAAGAACCTTAACTGCATGGACTGGACTCAAGCRTGTGGGTACTGTGGAGACATCCGCTTTAGAAATTCTCATTTCCCAGGCTTCACCATAAAAACAGACTTTCTGTCTCCTTGTTTCCACCAGACCTCACTCAGGAAACACAATCCCCATTTAAGCACATGATCTTAAGCTTTGTCTAATGAAATGTCTTTAGGGTATTTCTCAGTAATCGGCTCCCTGAGTTCTTCCTGTGAGACATTCTGCTGCTCTTCCCAGCTTTGTGTCATCAGCAAATTTCATTAATGTGAATCCTTCTTCTTGTGCAAGTGTTGCTGGTGAATATATTTAGTTCAGGCTGGCTAAGAGTGATGCTTGAGAAGCTGTGCTTGTAACCTCTCTCTACCCTGACGCTTCCCCTTTCAGCACCTTGCCTCTGCTTCAGCCAGAATCTTTTGTTAATAATTCCCTATATGGCACCATTTTAATTGCTTTGCTGAAATCCAGCTACATGAAGTCCACCAAAACCAATTATTATAAATTAAATTATTGCTTGAACAATGCTAAGAATCTGCAACAAATTATGTGCAATATATTTGGCCTATTTCATCATGCTCACTTTATTGTTCACGAGAAGGAARTCACAGGAACTAAGATTACAGTTTTGGGGCATAGATTTAGTGTAATGCTATCAAAATAACTGGAGGTCATATGGGACAAAATTTCAAAATTATCTCGGTTTCAAGCCTAGGAAAAAGTTGTACACATTCATTTTTCTTAAACTCTAATCCAGAACATGAACACCGTATTGGTTCTCTTCACAGAGCTGATTGTTTAAAAAACCACACATGAAGCCTAAGGACACAAAAGAGAGTTTTTTATTCCATTGATGCCTTATTTGCATTGTTACTAATCTGAGCAGATGTAAGATCTTAAGCATCATCATGATGATAAAACAGCTCATTCTTTTGATGTCAGATAAAACACAATTTTCATGTGATTACGRAGCCAAGAATCATAAAATCTGTTGTCATGATATCTTCCCCTACAGTTGAAAGGGCTATGAGACATCTGGAAATGGAMGAATCTTTTCCTTTGCTTCCATAAAAATAGTGTTGCCTTCTCTCTCCTCTCAGTTTTGATTCTTGCAATCTGGAAAGATTACAAAAACAGCCTGTGAAGTCAGTTTATGGAAGGCTTTAGCAGAAATCCTCAGTTTGGGGTATGAAATGTTTTGTTTATTTGAGTGGAAGAGCTGAATCAGGAATCAAAGTCAAGGATTATCATCGGCACTGTGTTACACAATCCCTTACTGTTTCAGAGCTGTTGCTGATGAGAGGGTCACAGTTCCCTGCATCACCACCTTGCCTCTGCCACAGCCTCAGAGGGTTCTCCAGCACACAGGAGTGATCTGGCATGMGCCAGAGGCTGCCAGGATCCCTCTTTACCCCACAACAGGGCAGTGGGAGCAGCCTGGGTAGTCCTGGCTTCTTGGCACTGAGCTGGGATTTGTGTTTTCCACACCATCACAGTGCAACAGCCAGAGTCACGTACCCATCTGAAAAAATCCTGTTTGATCACTCTTAGGTTTGACTAAGGTACTCCCATGGCAAATATTTGGTTTGGGATTTGTTTTGCTCATGTCTGTTTTCATCTGCTCCCAAATTCCCATAATAATGCTTTTTCTTGTGATACAGTAAGAATTGCATCTTAGGACTTCTGTGCAGGGAGACTTCTTGTAACGTTGGTACCAAGCGCTGGCACCTTCACTGAGTCACTTGCATTCAAGTGCATTATTTTTTCCAGGAATCCTGTTGCTGAGGGGCGAGCCACAGGAAGCCATATGCCTGGCAACACACACTTGCTTCTGTGAAAGATCTGTAATTTGAAGATGAAATTTTTARTGAACTGTTTCACACAATCCCTCTGAATTAAAACATATGGTGGCTTCAGGCCTCACAACATTTCACAGGAGACCAAGTACCATCACTACTACAGTTTTTAATAAACATGGAATTCAAAGTCTGCAAATTCTGAGTTCTGCACATATTTTTTGCTGCTTAGTGCATGATATGTGCCTGCTAAATATTCTTACCAAGGCAGGACATGGTATATTACAAGGCATGTCGAGGAGAAAGCATGGCTTGCTTTGATCTTGGGGGTTCTTGCACTACTTGCCACTGAAGGTTTACATTTGCTCTTCGTACACTCTGTGCAGTTTGTTTGGCTTTCAGTAGAAATGACAGGCAGAATTAATAACAGGTCTAATATCTCATCGGGAGATGCATTCCAAAAATTTCTATCTACACAGTGAGTGTTTGAAAGCCTACATGGGATCCTTGTCAATAAAATTCTTCTGCTTTGCTCAAAGAGGGACTTTTCATTAGTCTGGGAAAATGCTTTCCTCATTACAAAGCCTTTCATGAATCCAGAAGGATGTTGAAGGTAACTGATAATTTCTGGGGAATAAGCCTTTCACACTAATACAGCCCAAGCTTGCCTTTCGTTTCTTAAAAAAATTTTAAAACAATATTCTTTGCAGCAAAGGATGAAGCTATGTTACAATGCTGTGGGACACACTGGAGAAAGCACATGGGAGTGTTTAATTAAGAAGATTTATCAATGTATGTGAACCTTGACTTAAAGCTGCACGGGCCAAGAGAATGCTCACATTTCTGAACTTTGGAAGAGTTCAGAGATTGCAAACTCGGATTGTTCTACAGGGATCTATCTGGTACCCACACTGTCAGCAGCACACATGRAGCATTGTTATATACATAGACAGGCACTCTATCCCTTGAGCAGAAACTGCATCACTAGATGGTTGGGCATTTTGAGGAGGGGCCAGCTATGTGACCAGGGACAGGAGTTATCTTTGTCCTTATACTTCTCAGACACTTCCTGACAGCAAAGGAATGGTGAAACTTAGGACTCTCAGATTCCAATCTCTGCCCTAATGAACAGAAATTCCTCTGCATATTTTCTGCCAAGTTTTATCTTGTCTGCTGCACTCCCCATTCTTCCTCATCACTACCATCTGGTGCTGGAGACATTCCACTTTGTGTTGTCTAAACTGGTTATCAGAGAGTTAATGAGTACCTGAATAATACAGAAGGGAGACATGCTCCGTCCTTCCTGCACATCCTGTTAGTCAGTGGGATTTCCCCCTCTCCTTGGCTTTATTTGTGATGCAGTAAAAATAGAGCAGCAGAGTTCCATGCAGTATTGTGAGCAGGGTTTACTTTTAATCAAGCTATGTGGTCTTTTTACAAAATCAGTGACAAAGCTGCTATTAAATACCTTTGAAGTTCTTCATAGCCTCCAACCTCAAATGCTTCAGCAAAACAGATCCATTAAAGCTTTTAGCTAAAAGATAAAGAAGGTGAGTAATAGGAGCTTGGAAACAAAGCTGGCTCTGTTTCCTCTGGAGTCTTGAACAACTCTTCAGATACCAATGGGCATGAGCAAGCCCAGCCTGGGAAGGAAGATAAGAATATGTTTGGATGCCATCCGTTCTCAAGATGAGAGCAACATTCTCACAAACAAAATCATAGTTTTGTGTCAAACACAGTGTCAAGGCCAAGACTGACTGTATGTCAAAAATGGAATTATCCACCAGCTGCTGTGCGGTCTGAGCACCAGCAAGTAGAAAATGACCCTGATCTCTTAAACTGCATGGGATTTATGTCTTATGGGGTCCAACTTCTACCCACAGGGTGATAGGTGAGATTCAGCCCTTTCTCYTTACTGGCAGCTGTCCAAACACCAAGAGCTTTTCGTAGCAAGGTCAAAGTCAAGAGGTATGGATMAAAGTGCTAGACCAGGAGGCAGGTAAGAGCTGGCCTCTGCCTGGAGACAGCCTGTGTACCATGGGGAGGAGCTCTTCTATAAATCAATAAAAGTCCACCCAGCCAGAAAAACGGAAAGCATTAGGGATTAAAATCATGAGGCCATGGTTCACAGGTTTGCTGTGAATATGCCACACCAGAAACTTTCTCCACCCCGGCACTATTTCAGTGGGAAATACTCCTCTCCTGCTCGTGTGGAACATTAACCAAAGTTATTGCTGAAAGCTCCTTGGAGAAGACAGAGGAATGCAAGACCTTTGTCTTGGGTTCACTCACTGGGCTTCTCAGTCCAGGTCCCATCTCCTTTTACAGCCTGTTACCTGTTTACTGGCTTTTTCTCCTCTTTTTAAGCTTGTCCCTTCACCGGGTCTTGTTCCCATCACCAGTGATCTGAGCTGGCTCCTCATCTCCCAACAAAGACAGTAGAGGAGGATATCCTGGCCAAGCATTTCCTTCTTTAGTCTCTATGTCACCTCTGTATTGACTAAAAATCTGCATCCTTCACTACCTCTCCCAAACCAGATCCCCCAAGTCACAGTCTCATACGGGAATTTAGATCCTTCTGAACTTCTCTGTCACTTCTTCTTCCTAATCCAAAATTTCCAGCTGGTCTGTAATCATTTCCCTTTTCCTACTCCTATCTTAAACATTTCCGTGCTGAATTAAAATGCTTCTTTCTCAGTGCTCCTGGGAGCCTGGGTCGCCCAGAGCAGCGCAGATCCCAGCCCTTGGTTCCAGCACCGGCTACAGCTCTTCATCGTTGGGAAACTCAGTGTTTGTCCCTGGTGTCTTCAGCTGGAGCAGTCGTAGAGGTGTGGTGGATTGGATGCCTTTGCAGTCAGGTTAACAACAGGCCCTGGTCAGCATCACACTCTYGAGGGTGTGAATGGTTTGAGCACGTGGGGTAAAAATGAAAGGTTTGAGCTCGCGCAGTAAGGACTCTCTTCRAAGCTGGCACTTATTTGCACAGGAGAAGCCTCTGTAGAGGCTTCTCYTGTGCAAATAAAAACCACCGGGTTGGTTTTTTTTCCAGAACACTTAGAGGTTGCTCAGATTTGGACAGACTTTTAGAAAACTGTTAAGAAAGATATAACTGATGCAAACACATTTCTGTACACAAAATGTTGCCTTTTCTTTTTCTTTTTAATCTGTGCAATAATCTCTTTCATCTCCTCATTTCACTACGGGAATGAGTAAAGTTTCCAAGAATATGTCAGCAGAAGGCTGAACATCAAGAACATCACCACCTTAGAGCTTGAGTTTGCCAAGGTCTTAGGACCTTTAACAGGATCTTCTAAAAGGAAGTATCAGGAAATCTCAATAACAGGCAGAGTTAGTGAGATCTGAGACTTGTAATGGAGGCTGAAAGGAATTGCAGAGCAAAAGATTTAAGACAGGAGTTAAAGAGTTCTAGAGCTGGTCAAAGAGTTTTGAAGGCAATGCCAGGAAAAGGTGCATATAGAGTTGGATGAGTAGAGAAGATGGAGTGTTAAGGCAGCAAAAAGGATGTGAAAGATGGACTGGACATCTGTTTGCTCATTATGGGAGTTGTGGTTCTGTTCCAGGTAGAAATGTATGGAAAACCCTCTTCAACTTCCCCAGTGGGAAGACAAATTTCTCTACTGCAAGAGGGGAGAAAATTGGCATGGAGGAAAAGAGACATACATGAAGGGAGGAGAAAGGCAAAATTATTTTTTTCCCTGGGAAGGATGATGTTTTAGTTGAGTTTAAAGAGAAATTTACTGAACAAAATTAATAACTGGATGATATCACTACAAAAAAACCCTATAAGGCCATTTTCACTCCATTATGCAACTTCATCTAACTTACAGTAAATGATGACAACTCAAACAGCTGTAGAGCTTTCTGACAAGGTTCAAATGTAAATATCTGAAGCAAAATAATCAGGGCAGATGTGATTTTAGACAGATTTGGTATGTTGCAAATTAGAGACAGAATTAGGATTAAGTTTTAAATGATAGACAAATTAGTTCTGAGCAAGAATTCTAACATAGAGGAAACACTGAGATTCGATCTTTGGGGGATATTTATGTTCTGTTGAGGAGAAGAACTCAAACCATATTGGCCTATTTGGAAGATTTAGTTGTAACTGAAATAGAAGCTAAGAACAAACCATTTCTCATTTTATATCAGACCCAGAAGGAAGGTAATGCCTGGAATTCAGACCTGGATTTACTTCCCCTGTCTGTGTAACCATGAACAGATTTGGAAGACATTTCAACGTCAAACTCCAATGAAATAAAGAGAATTAGTCTGAGGTTTCGTTTCTCTGGCTGCAATTTGAGTTGAGTAAATGCAGATGTCTATGAAGTGATAAACACTTCTTCACAGTCAATAGAGGAGAGAAGTTGTTTTGTAGGTCAYGATTTGTTTCCGTAAAGTTCATGTTTAAAATAGGTCAGATGAATCACTGAATAATATTGTTTCTGTCTTTTGTCTCTAAAAGGAGCTGAGGGCTCTTAGCTCAGTTACAGGAGCATGGAACCTTCCTGTTTTGGAAAGGTAGCTGACAGCTAAAACTGTTAAATTTGGAAGGTGCTTAGACACTGGTCTAGCAACATCAAAGTACTATAGATAGATTTGAAAGGTCAGCCTGGAACACACTTTGTTTCCTCCTAACATTCAAAGGGATTCGAGTCAGATGTGATCTCCACAACACATTGTTAGGACTTCTGCCCATTTCTGAGAATTGTTTTGATTTTCTGGGATCCAGTGAAAGCCATTGATGTGAGGGAGGATTGGGAAGTCCTCAAAGGAAGGTGCAAGCCCTAGTCACCAAGCAGACCTGTGGTGGGCCCCTGCACAGTCACTCCTTTCCTTCTGCCACTTAACTTACTGTGCCACAGGCCAAACACATTTAAAAACTCTAGCTGAATGTGAATGAAAAAAGGCTCCTGCATCTCTGCTGGCCCTCATATCATATCTGGAAGAAAGGTGTTGGCTCACTCAGGGGCTTTCCGAGCTGCAGCAAACTACACAGAGTCCTTGGTCATGATTTCCTTTTCCTTCCTGCTCCTGCCCCTCTCAGCTCCCTCACGGTTTCTCTGGAGCCTCAGGACCTCTTCTCTGGGTTGGGACACTGTTCTTGCCCCCGTCTACTCCCCTTATCATCTGGAGACACTCAGTTCCCTTCAGGCAATGGATAATTTTCCACACACCTGCTCTGATCACTGAAAATATGATGTGAACTGGAGCAAGCAGACCAGAGCTCTCTTCATAAGCATATTCAATGATTTTCTCCTCTAAGCAGGAGATTTGTTTCCCACTGCCTTGGTTGATCCTGGTTCCTACCTCAACATGTGCTCTGATGGCAGCCCCCAAGCCTTTTCCCTCTTTAAAGGGGCTCACTTGGTTTTTCTCTCCTTTTTCCAGTGGTTTGGGGAATTCTAAAAGTCCACAGAATTTCTATATTGGGTGAACTGCACAGTGTGCCAGCAGGCCTGACAGTGCCTTCGACTCTTACAGTTGCTGAATTTTTTTGGTGTTTTTTTTTCAACCCAAGTCTTACAAGAGTATTAGAAGTCTCTCCTGCTATCATGTCCTTAGCAGCACTCTAATATCAGAGACARTAATGGCAAAAAAGATTTATTTCACCATCTTGTTCATCCCTCTGCTATTGCACAATTATTCCCCGGGGAGCACTTCAGGCTCTCATCCAAGAAGTTTTTATGTTTAGCTTCAATCTCAAAAGCAGCTCTGTGAGCATGATAGTGCAAGGCTCATTGTCAGCCTTTCAGCCGTTTCAAAAATTAATTTGCCAAAAGTACAAATAAAAGGTTATTTTATTTCCCCTTCCAGGCAGTCAGACCCATAAACCGTTTGAAACATCAAAGCCAAACTGCATTTCTTCTGGCTCTAACTTCATTAGCCAGAAAGCATCTGCAACTGGAAATGAATCTGCAGCTGTGTTGATGGTTTGCAATCCAGAATTAAAAGTCACTTCACTTCCTCGTAGCTCTGTTAGTAGTCTATAGCAGGCAAGAGGGGAAGGGAAAAAAACATTGTAATTAATATGGGTAATAATTTTAGAAGAGTGATCTTTCTTGAGTAATGTTTGCATGTATCAGTATTTCAAGGAACTCCATTTTTAAAAGGCTGCTTGACTCCAACAGTTAATTTAGATCAAATATGAATCATAATTAATTCAGATCAAGTTTGATTAGATGTACTGACTTCATTAGTGGTAAGAGAGAGCAGGGACAGGTGATTAGCACAACTTGGTAAGGCAGCAGTCAGATTTCTTCTCTTGAGCCACCATGGGATAAACTACTTTTTCTTGTCTGTGCCTCTGTGACACTTCTCTGAGGAAATACCATTTACTGATTTCTGGGTTTTGCCTTATAAATGATGCAGGTGATATGAGACACCTACAGGGGCATAGGTAGGCCCCAAATCATCATTTTGCTGAATAAGAGAAAATGAACAATTCAGGGACCCACCCTGTCCTTGGAGTATGAGACATTTTATGGGATAGTCACCCACACTCAGTCACTGGGCTAGTATGAGGATTAGTTCATGCTTCTTAAATGTATTTTCAAGAGCTTCAGATGTGTAGTAACAAAGCTCACATGGCCAGAAATAGTAAAAACTACTGCAGATGCAATGTGTTTTTCAGACCCTTAAGACAGATTAACCTAGAGATAAATAAATGCCATGTGGAGGCTTTCCCATTGCTTTGATCAAAGAACAGGGGTTTTTATTGCTTAATTAAACCCACAGGTCTGTTATTCCCCTCATCCACCTATCATCACACACAGTTCAGCTGAAAAGGCACGGAGCCTGGAAGGCCACATTTCCCACTTTCCCTTTTTCCATCACTTGCACCCAGAGCTTGCTACTATGGGGTTGGCTTTGCTTGGAGGGTTTTAAGCTGGGAAAGTCCCTTGTTAAAGCTCAACTTCTGGAGCATGGTTAGCACAATGAAGAATGGCATGGCTGAGCATTTGTACCAAGGTTGGAAGCCTTAGCTTCCRTGGTGGGATTGCACGGAGAGGTTCACAATCCTGTGGTCCTGTTTGCTGTCAGGCACATGATGTAGGCAGTTCAGGAGGCCTGTCTGCATCCTCGGGATACCTGTGTAGAATTTGGTGTTGATGGCTCAGGCTTTGCAGGGTGGCAGAGGGAGAGGAGGACCCAGATGGGGTGTGGGACTGCTCTCTCAAGGGCGATGCTCGAGCTGTGGGCTGCAGGCAGCTCCTGCCCACGTGTGAGCAGCACTCAGTGCTGCTGCTCAGGTCCTGATGAGGCACCAGAGGGGAACCTGGGACTTGAAAAACAATTTTGTTTTAAAACAGTCTGTGCCCCTTGGAATGTACTCCCTCCTTCTGGGCTGAGCATTTGCAAAATGTTACTTATAGAGACATAATATAAAATCCCAGCTCCAGACGCATGCAGCTCTTGGTCCAAAAATAATCAAAATCTGAGGCTGGAACCACATGCCAGTTTTGCAACTGGCTCTGTGACAGCAGTTGAACTATAACCACAGAATCAATCAGCTCAGCTCTTTGGGAGGTTGAAATCCAGGCCAGATTTTGAAATCTGGGCCCTCTCTTTAGTAATTTACAGCATACAAAAAGAAATTCCRTAATAAGCCTGGTTTAGCTTCCCTAAAACCTTTGGGTCGACGAAGAAGCACTTCCACATGTTCAGATCTATTGAGTCCCTCTGCTCTCTTTACAGTGAAATCTTTGCACAAGCACAAAGTGAGACAAGTCACTATTTTCCAAACTTTTTGCATGGATTATAAGCGAGTTCCCCTTCTTCTCTCTAAGGAGGGATGGGTCCAAAGGAGAGGGGTTTTGATGGGCAAAGAGGCAGCTCTATACATGGGCTGCAGTGACACAGTGGAGTGAGTGACATTTCTTTTCTGATCTCATTGACTAGCTGTTTCATTCTGGGTTTGTTTTTGCAGCAGTGGATCTTTCCCTTCGCCTGGGACTTCTGGGACCTTTGTCCTGCAAATATTTCAGAACCRTAAAAAGCTTGAAAAACAAGAGTGACTGCAGGATATTAAATGCTTGTTGCTTTTAAATAAGCAGATGGTACTTTTACCAAA
Organism: Parotia lawesii; assembly: GCA_003713295.1. Lineage (NCBI taxonomy): Eukaryota > Metazoa > Chordata > Aves > Passeriformes > Paradisaeidae > Parotia > Parotia lawesii. The sequence goes on along the minus strand of RAHM01000368.1, from coordinate 515,021 downwards.
TGCTATCACTTTGGCCATATTTTTCTTGTGCTGTCATTTTTTGATGGCTTGTTTTTACTGTAGAAAAGGTCTGTGAAGCAGCTGCCAGCAGAGCGATGGTAACTGGATAGCGTCTGTACATTTGAAAACTTGTTAAATGATATGTGAGGGAAGTCTACTAAAGCATGTTTGTCTGGAGTTCAAAGTTATTTCACGCAGGGAATTGTTCTGTTGCAGCCTACATCTGCCTTTTTTATTAAAATGCAAAGTTAAATTATTGTTAAGGGGAGCACTGGAAATGTTATTGGAACAAATATCACCAGCTATCATGAGTGGTGTGGTGGCTGTGCAGGGGGACACAGACCTGCCTGCACTGTACATCTCAGCTCATGGAGAACAGGCTCCTTTGAAGCTGCATCTCAGCATATCAGCTCATGAAGTGGAGATGAACATTTATATCTGTGTGGGATAAAAGTGATGAGAAGGACCAGCTTTTAGAGGTCAAAAAGGTTCCATGTGGAAACACAAAGGATGCCATGTGGAATGTTTCATTTCAGATATTCTTAGCAACTACTAGTTTTCAGCACCACATGTTTTGTTGCCTGGAGGTAAGAGCTGGGAAGTCCTTCTGCAGCTCCTTTGAGAGGTCATAAATCTTCCTGATGGGAAGAACAACTACAAAGAGTTTCCCACCCATCTTTTGATTGCCGCTAGCCCTTTCTCAAATTTTTTACTCCTTGTCAAAACACAAGAAATCTTTAATAATGCTTTGCTATTTGGATACACTTTCAGGTGATGATCTACCTGGACACCATATCAAGAGGGTATCAGTCTGAGTTGTACATATATTTTGTAAACAATTATGTGCTAAGACTGACAGCATGCCTGAGAAATGGACCATTACAACCTTGCCTAATTGCTGGATACCTTAGGCCTAAAGTGATATATCCAGATTTCCCAAATCTGAATCTGAGATTGATAAGAATGCCCACATCCTTTAGTCTGAGAGATGCTAGAAGAAACCATGGAAGTGTATGGATGTATGTATATGAAGCTGTTTTTTGGGTTTTTTAAAAAAAATATGTGTATACCATACAATTTACCATGACATAACCCTCTGTTTTTAACTTATCTATAGGTAATCCCACTCTTTCACTTAACTCCTTTCTTCARAACTTAAAATTGGATGGAGTATTGGGTTGGTTGTCCTGGGAACTGCACCTCTCTTTGTCCAGAGAACACMCGATGCCTTTGTGGTGCGCTTGAAGTTCACCTGTCTTGATCTGGCTTGCAGTGAGGAGGCCTGTGCCTGCTGCCTTGCTCATAGGAAAGCTGCCCACTTGCTAAGGCTGGGAAGGTCAGTGAAGCAGAGTATGTAAAACACTTTGGGATGACTGTAGGAGCCATCATTAGCTACTTATGGGATCCTCGTGTGTGGGATATGTATGGTATTGAAGTGTTTGCTCAGGAGCAGTAGGAGCGGGGCTGCTCCATGAGGGAGGGTAAGTTGGAAGTGGGGGGTGATCCCAGCACAGGGCATGCCATCCCTGATCAGGTGAAGTCACCAGTGGCACAGGAGCAGTGACCACTTCCATTGACCACCAAGTGGCCATCGGACAAGGCAAGATGTGGGATCCATCCGGGCAGCCTGCTCAGGAGCAGCAGGACATGGAGCCGGAGACAGGACTGGAGACAAGGCTACTCACAGCATGGGGGCGGAGAGAGCAGGCTGATCAGGTCAATTAACTCAGGGCTATGACTGGTGTCAGCGCCCTGGCACTTCTTAGTACAAGCTCACCCATGAGCGAGAGAGGCTGGTGGAGGCAGACCCTGCTCTGCAGGAGGGCTGTGCAGTGGGTGCTGTCATATAAATCTCTCCCTGACCTTCACACCTGCTCTGCTCCTGTGACTTCTAGCCCTGTCATCTTGGCCTGAAATCTCAAAAGCCCTGAGCCAGCGTCCTCGAAAGTAATTTGGATTCTTTCCACTGGCTTCACTTTTGTTGGAGCCAGCCAGTTACTGGGACGGGCTTTTCCTGGTCTCACAGCACTGCTGACGAGCATGCTGCTTTTTTCACCCACAAGAAAGGCCGTCATCAGTGGAGAGATTCAGGTCAGGTGGCAGCCAGGAAAGTCTGCTTGCAAATGGCTGGAGGGACTTCAATTATTAGAAATTAAAACCTCACCATGGAGGGATGGAAACAATTCTATCTGCAAGTGCAGTAGGGTCTGTTAGCCAGAAGGTACTGCTCTGCATTTGATTAATTCTTGCTYTTTAATTAATCCTTTCAGTTTATTATCCTTCTTGGTACTTTTCTGGAATAAAAAAGAAAAGACAAATCTAGGCAATCAAGTATGTTTTTGCAGGGCTTAACCTGCATATGTTTGCATTTGGCTTTCCCTGGCTGCAGAGAGAGCAGTAAAAGCCGTGCCTCAAGTCATYGAAGTACTGCCTGCATGCCAGGGACTGCCCTGGGCTGGCCATGCCCCAAGGGAAATGCTCTGCCTTGTGGGAATGACCCACGTTCTGCCTTTTGGGCTTCCCATGAGGAACRGGCTGACCTGTGGCTGGACCAGAGCTGCACCCCATAGTTGTAAAGGAGAGGGTTTGGGTTTCTAGAGCACCAGTTCCCTTTTCTGCTGGGGTCCTTGGCGCAGGAAAGTCCCCTCTCTACCCTTGAGCTCGATAAGGGACGGGTTTCTTTAACAGGAAAAAGCCACTTGGCTCTATTTGTCATTCTTCATTAACCTTATCTCAGTCCTTCTTTATCCTCTCTCCTGTGTTGCCTGGTCACTGTAGTTCTTAATACTTCCTCTCTTGATAAAGAAGTCTTGTTCAAAGTGTATTTATATCATTAGTTCCAACTGCCTTACATGGCAATGCGACCCTTTGTCATTGGCTTGGTTGTTGTTTCTCAGGCTCAGTCCAGGGGGCAGGGTTATAAAAGTGCCCTGTACATGTGGTGAGGCCCATCCCTTCCCAGGAAACATCTCCAGGCTTCAGCCTGTGCCTCTGCAGCTCGTCTCTGTGGGATCACATGAGGTCGGTGAGGCTGGGCTGGGGAAAGCAATGCCTAGTGCTCAGCTCTCCAGCGCTGCCTCCTAAGGAAGCTGCGCCCCAGGAATGGCAACGCAAAAAGCAGAGCTGAGGACCCCTGACCACCAGTTGCTCCCCCCAATACAGTAATTTTCTTTCATTTTTCAGGACATTGCCTGGTTGTGCTCTGTTGAACACACTTGTCATAGTCTTTGGTGTCCTTTGCAGCGATGGTGACACCAAGTGCTCTGGCTGTTTTCAATTACCRGGGCAGCCTTGCTTAAGTGTCATGCTTGCAACATCTCTGCAGCCTCTTGCTGGGCTGCAGCAGGCGCCTCACCCCCTGTCAGCATTCCTCACACTTTCGGATGTTTAACTCTGAGAACTTTGAGGCTGATTTTCCTTCTCTTCCTGTCCTTTATTATATAGATAAGATATGGCAGGGAGCTTTGTGAACATAAGCCCTTGATTTCTAGTGTCACCCTGCAGAGATTTAAAGCTCCATGTAACAAGAGCATGTGGCCAGACTTATGATAAAATTTGCTATGGAAAAGAGGTTGTGAAAATTTATAAGTAAAACTCAAGGGAAAAAAAAAGAAACAAAGCCTGAAGAATTCTTAAAAATATTTGGAAGCTCAGGTCAGTTCTAAAATGTGCCAGGGGAGCCTACAAGGAAGGTAGGACACAAGTTTTTGTATGTTTAGTTTTCGAGACTGGCTTTCATGGAAACAGCATGATGCAAAGTAGTTTTGGTCAGGAATCTCATACCTATCCCACCAGCACAGTGCAAGGTAGACAGTCCAGGCTGTCAGTGCTAGTGCTGACTCTGTATTTCCCCAGTTGAAGTTCTCACTCGCGTTTCAAGCCTGTTACCTATGGACACAAGGCATGGAAAGGTAAATCTTGCAGCTTGGGGATGAGTTGTGTGTTGTCCATGTGGGCAGAAACTTCTGGCACTTTGCTTTGGGCCAGGGCACTCATCTCAGGTTTGGTTCAGGGGTACTTTGAGAMCCTCAGCTTCCTTGCTGTGAAGAAACAGATGTGCAAGAGCAAGAGTGTGGTGTGCATTGAGGAGTAACCTCTGTATGGAGCTGTGGCTGCTGAGCCACAACTGGTTTAGACATGGCTTGAGGCATCTTGACTACAATTACACAGATGGCCACATTTTAACATCTGGTGTGGGATTCAGTTGCATGCTAAAACACATGAGTGCCCGTGTGTACGTGAGGTCTAAGTGTCTATACTCCTTTTATACTCAATAGAGAACCTGGTAATACACACCATGGAGCCTTCAGTATAATTTGGTGTACCCTGAGTCACCTGGTAGTTAGTCAGCTGAGTAATTTCCAGACTCTATTCACTATAACTTTATTGGAAGCACCATCCATATTTACTGTAATGAGAGCACAGTCCCTAGTTCACATGCAGACACCTACAACTGGTACTTGAACCACACCCCTGTTTCCTTTGCAGTGCACACCTCCACTGCCTGTTAAATTTTAGGAAATTTTGTAGATGTCAAAATTGATTAATAACATTGTTTTTTACCAAAGCCCCCCAGAACAAAATTATCTTCTAGGTACCAGAGTTCAAGAATCTTCGACCACTGTTGTTATTCTCAGATTTCACCCTCGGTTAGGTTTGTCTGGTTCTGGATATGGAATAGTAACCTAATACCGAAATATTTCTCCAAGCTTTGCTGGCTTCTCCATGAATACCATAATGTGTGACTCATGCTCTTTGGCAAGGATAAGAAGGTGGATTTAAAATATGGCTTTTTACTTCTTCTGATTTCCAAATAAAACCTAATGGAAAATACTATTTATCCCTGCACTTTATGTGTTAACTGATACAGTGACTTGGTTGCAATAAAAAACTGTTTAATTTGCTATATCCAAAAAAACCCACAATGTTTTTACCAAGCATTTTTGAGTCTGAAAAATCTGACTAGGTTTCTCATTACAGCAACCTTTTCTGATTAGTCCTGGAAGTGGAATACTCCTCTGCTGTCCTCGTGTCCCAAAACTAGGCTTGTGCCACCTGAGAGGGTGTTTGGGATGCATCCCACCGGAGACTGGCAGGAGCCATAAAGCTTCTGACCTTTTAAACACCAAAGCAAAATCCGAAATCTCCGCTTGTAAGTATTCACAAGTTTAAAGCTCAGGCTGTGTCTTTAACCTTGTCTTTAATTAGACACCCGGGTAATATCGGAGCAGAAATAACCCGGTGTGTCAGCACCAGCGTAGCCTTCAGCTGTAGGCGCAGATGCTGTTTGGCAGCCCGGCTTCCTCCGACACTCACATTCCTTCTGCGTGCACTCACCTTCCCCGCTGGTCTACAACACTTCACCCGGGGCTCCAGGGTGGAATAGAGAAAATCCTGAAGAAATTCACAAAGGAAAATGCAGCTTGGTAATGCTGCATCCGGCAGAGTCAGAAAGAAAAGGAGATGAATGTTTCGTCTGTTCATTTTCTAAACCCAGGTCAGACAATGTGGGGTTGCTCATCCTCCAAAAAGCAAGGTTTATCTTGCTGCACTTCCCTCCTGTGCCCTGTTGCCATCCAAGTCAGAGCCTGTAAGTGACCTTAGGGACGTCACTTACACACTCTCTCAATTCTTTCAAGCTACAGAATTATCATTCCCCCTGCTCTTTGCTCTTCCCTGTAAGCTRCATCAGCCAGGCAGAGGGACACCACATCAGCACTATGATAACCTGATCATGCAGCCTTTGGCTCAAAGCTGGCTTCCATCTCACCTGCCCTGAGCCCTGGCAAGGGAGTTCACATCTGCCCAAGGTCTCCCAGGCAGATTTATCCACAGTGATCTAGCCTGAAGATTGAAAGTCATTAATCTGTTGCACCGTGCAGGCTAATTTATCCTTCTTTGCTGGAGGAAAATGGAGTGTGAAAAGAAGGCTTTTTGTCCAACTTAACTGAGCAGGACATTCACCTATGAAATACTTCAATCTCTTCAACATTAATCTCCTTGCTATTATGGGGATTGCCTCCTACTGTAAGGACTTTGAACAGTGCTTATCTCAGGRGAATGCTAATCTGAATTACTCTGTATAGGTGCTACTCTAAGAGTGACAATTATAATACAAAGCTTTGCAAAGAGTAATAACTTAAAAGCCCTTTCTTTCCATATTTAATGGAATTTTTCTCATTTCCTAGTGTTTAGGGAAGTTCAGGTTTTTTTCTAGCGTCTGGTTTTAGCTTTACTTAGGAAGTTCAGTACGTGACATTGTCCCATGGGAAGGACTATTTAGATCTGTGCAAACGGTGAGTGTTTTGAAGGGAAATAAAAAGCCTTTCTCATTTGCCTTCAGATGGGGAATATTCATCAAAAGTAAACTGAAAATATTTTAATCCAGACATGACCTTGMAGCTGAGACAAAAACAACAATTGCTTACAGTGACGGGGTCTGAGTCACCTTTTCAGAGAACTGATCTGGACAGGAAGGGTTTAACTAATTTCCTAAAGGTGCTCAGGGAATCAATTTGTTCWAAAGTCTCTAACAGACAGGCTCCAGTCAGGAGAAAAAAATTTAGCTTCTTGTTATTCCCAAMGTAGCACCAGTATCTCAGGAAACAAAAATGGGCTTGACCACTGCTWCTAGGAGCTCCCTGGGAGCCAGTGGAGACTTCTATGCTCGTGGAGACCCAAAGCCTGGAGAAAGCGAGTTGAGTGGGACTTGTATTTTCTTTACATTTGGATTCAAACAGGGAATCACAGCGAATCAATGGGAGGTATGGAACACTGAGACCTCATCCAGGGGGAAATAAGGGAATTTCTTAGCTTACCAGAGATTATATAATCATAGAATCATAGAAAGATCATCTAGTCCCACCCCCTCTGCCATGGGCAGGGGCACCTTCCACTAGACCAGGTTGCTCGAAGCCCCATCCAGCCTGGCCTTGAACACTGCCAGGACTGGGACATCCACTACTTCTCTGGGCTACACGTTCCAGTGCCTCATCACCCTCTGAGTAAGGCATTTCTGACTAACATCTAACTGAAAGATGAAATAAGATGCTTTTAGGCACTGTTGTCCTGTGAGTACTGAGGACTCCAAGTTTCTTCAGCGTGGGAATAGCAGGGAATAACCCTGTGCTATGGATTGATGTGAGGTTGATGTCCAAGTGAGCTCTCTCAAACACTCCACCTTTTTGACCAGCAGCACTTTAGTCTAGCTTGGATTAATTTAAGCCATTGTTGCCTGCAAAGTGGTTTGCAGTGATGCTCAGAGGTGCTTGTTAGAGCTTGTTAATGCTCATTGACTCTGGCCTTGCTGTCTCAAACTGATATGGAGGTGAGATGCAACCAGGAATATTTCCCAGACAGGCTCCAGGCAGAAGCCATGGTTTCAGCTGTCACCTCGCTGCTGAAGAAAAATGGTTGGACCACCGCCGTGCTGGGGCCCTGCTGCAGCACTGCTACCTCATGGTGCCCTGAGGCACCCCAGAAGGCAGAGGAAGCCCCTCAGAAAGGGCATGCAGTCTTAGAAGAGGCCACAGCTGACAAAGACTGATTTTTTATGCCAATAGAGAAGTCCCAATATTCCTGATGAACTATTACATGTTTCCAGTTAGTTTTGCTGCTCCTACTCTCTGAGAAGTCAGCTTCCACACACAGCAAAAGAAACAATAAAACAAAAAACCATAGCCTGCAAAGTTTCTAAAGGTGTTTGAATAGGTTATTTTCTGGTGCTGGAAGACACACTGCAGTCCCAGCTGTGGAAAGAGAAGAMGCATCAGCAAAAAGCCACATCACAGCTCGTAAACGAATTTATCACACACAGACCAAAGCAAGGCAAAGAAGAAATCATCGCTTTGAAAATGGGAAAGAAAAATGGAAATAGAAAGAAAGAAAAAAAAAAAGGGGGGGGGGGAATGGAAAGGAAAATGGAAAATTCTCACAAGATTTGTGAGAATTAGAGGTGCTGAGCCAGCCGAACACACAGCCAGGACTCTGTAAATGTAAAAACATTTACTCTTTCTTATCTGAGCAAGTTGTGCGTAGCTACTATTCTCTTGAGGCCAAGACGTCAGCTAAAGCTAGGGAAGTCTTTTTGGGAGAAGGATGAAGATGAGGACTGAGGTGGAGTTTTGTTCAACTGAAAGCATGCAAACTTGGGGATTTTGCATATGGTGGCTATTAAGTGACTATGGAAACATGTAAACATGTCTTGCCCTTGCTTATACAACTCCCTGAATTCCTGCGAGTACACAGGACCTCACCGACTGACTTGGTTGACTAAAATAGACTTGCCCTGCTTCTTCTCCTTGAGAGCACTGCAGGGACAACACAGGCAAAAGTGGGTTTCTGGTTTATGCATTATAAACACTTTTTTTTGTAAGTACAAACATTATTGGTGATGGAAAACTGAGAGAAAGCAAAACACAATTTTCAGATTCAGTTTGTAGACTGCAGGAGGAATCTTTGGGGTGAAATCCTGAACCCACTAAGTCATGCTATTGGGTTCAGTGAAACCATCGTTGGCTTTTTAATGAAAGTGGTTCTCGTGCTTCAAAGACAAGGCAAAGATAACCCTGACTTATTCCTGCCAGTAGCTGTGCAAAGGACAGCTGACTTTTCAGATGGAAATTTGTGCCTTATTCAGGTTTAAAACAACCAAAATTCATAGGGCAGAGAAAAAGATTCTCTTTGTCTAAACTGTTGAAATGTATAAAGACCAGAATATATCAGATATGTGGATAAGGCAGGATGGAAACCTTTCTCTTAGATAATCCCCTTCCCTTCCCTTCCCTTCCCTTCCCTTCCCTTCCCTTCCCTTCCCTTCCCTTC
>RAHM01000368.1:480297-505954 GCA_003713295.1 Parotia lawesii | reverse complement strand
TGTTTCTCACAGGGAGCATTTATAGCAATAACCGTATCCAGTGAGGCTGTCTGATGCCAGTACATCATTCCATAAGACAGGCCAAGAGGGGTGGTTATGTTCCTCAACATGTTGGCTTTGAGTTTTTTCAAACTTGGTGTTATGATGCCATCTGTAACTAATAAATTTCCCTTAATTTACAGGAATCTCATCTTGGATTGTATTTTGACTTTGATTGTATTAGAAATTACTATTTTCAAAGACTCATCTCCATGTGACTCCTGGCCCTGCTTCCATCACAGCCTTCAGCAGTATCGTGGCTGTCCTGGCACCTACACAAACTGCTTTGACTTGTCCCCAGTTTGCATGCCTTTAATTCAGCCCAGTGCTATCCCACACTGGTTTCACTGCAAAAAATTAAATGTTCCTTGTGTCATTTGTGGCTTCGTCAGGATTTTTGCTTTCCAGTTCCAGTGATAAAGGGGACAAGGGAGTGGTGAGGGATAAAGGGGAGGGAGTGTTTACTGACAGCTGAATGCCTTCCCAGCCTCTTCTCAGCTTTTCCTTGCACACACTTTGATTTTGCTAATATTGTCCCTCTAGAAACCTGCTGCTTCTCGGAAGCTGATTTGCCAGTATAGAGCAACACAGATCTCTGTCAGAATGACTGTGGAGCTGAGAGATATCTCTTTTTTGGGATGATTGTTTCACACCCTTCTACCATAAGCAATTTACTGAGTGAGGGTTAGGGCATGTAGAGCAAAAGGAACTACTWTAAAACATACAGTTATTGTCAGAGTCCCACAGAACTACATAAAAAATGCTCTAGACGGCACTTAATGGAATTTTTTCCCACTACTGTTAATGCTGACACTGGTTCAATCCTGGTATTTTGCTTTGTGCTGTTCCACTATTACAGAGGGGGTGAACACTTGCCGTAAGACTGAGTGCATGCACTGGGAAGAGGAGGTAAAGGCTGCAAAGGCAGCAGGGCTGAAGCACTGTGTCACTTCAAGAAAGAGTGGTCCCTGCCTTCACCCCAATATGAGTATCCATTTAATTGCAATACTTTGTSCAAGAGGGCAGGAAAGTAGAAAAGTGGCTTGGATCCATATTCTCTCCCCACCTCTTTGTGTCCCAGACTCCTGGTGAATACAGCGTGGCTGGCATCAAGAACTACGACCTTCAAGGCTGGTAACAGAAAACCTGGTGTCTTATCTGATGGAGACATGGAGAGGCAAGGCTAATATTTAGATTTCTACTAACTAGATTACTACAGTAGTAGTGCTTCAAAAGACTCTCCTTTTACCTAGACTACAAGTGACAGCAGACTAAAAGGTGACTGGCAGACAGCATTGAGAACCACTTGACATTTTCATTCTTAGTGTTTGTCTTCCTATTAAGAAAATATTTTTAAAACAAATACATTAGGTTTGCGAGAGACTCTTTTGATATGATTAAAACAAGCCTCATAGACCTGATCTGCTTGTCTCCTGTCATAGGACCAAGGCTACCTGCTGTCATCCCAGATGTTTTCTCCAACCCAAGAGTGCAGGATGAACTTGTCAGCAGCCTCTCATTGCACAGATCAGTGGAGCAGGGTGCCTGACAGCTAGGGGCCAGTTATCTGGCTCCAAAACTGGGAGTGTGCTGGGCAGAGGACATTGCACAGAAGCTCATCAGCCTTGCTTATGGCAGGGCTTGTCAGTGGAGCAATTACACAGATGCCGAGGTCATGTCGTGCTGCCCTGCACCCCATGGATGTACAGGCTCAGTGGGTGCTAAATCATGGTCTCCCTGCAGTAATTCACTGCATTAAAAACCTGCATGCTCAGATAGGACCAGCAAGACCTCCATGATGGGGTAATCACCGCTGGGAATGGCCTGGCAGTAGACACCCCTGGGATATGCTTCAAAGAAATGAAAAGAGGAATGGGATGAAAGAGCAATGCCTTATATATCATAGAATCACAGAATGGTTTGGGTTGGAAGGGCACCTTGGAGATCATCTAGTTCCAACCCTTGGCTGTGGCCAGGGACACCTTCCACTAGACCAGGTTGCTCAAGGCGCCATCCAGCCTGGCCTTGAACACCTCCTGGGATATGAACAGATCGGAAGCACCCCATTAAAAAGCTGGGGTTATTTACATTTCTCAGACAGGCTTAAACCAGCACTAACAGAACAGAAAGTCAAGACTGGCAAAGTAAATGTATGTCGAAAGTAACTGTCCTGCTTTCACCCCTGCTAATGCACTGAGCAGCCATTTCCTGCAGTAGCTGAAGTGATTTTCAAGGATAACCTAGGCAGGGCATTTCATGCTAATCTAATCTGTGAGCAAGGGCTATCAGACACTGACACCCCCGTTTGCCAAATTCAGACTGACTAATGCTTCCCTGACCTTGGCTCCTGTTACCATATGAATCCGCGCAGTGCAGGAGAATTGGCAGCGTGACAGCAGGACAGGCACTTCATCTCCAAGGCATTTTATTTAGCATTCCTGTGAAAAGTGGGGGTATTAAGATGCCTGGTTTATAGAGAGGGTAGAGGTGACAAAGGACTGTGCCCTGGGCTGGGGGCCGCCTGCTTTTGGGGCTGGAATTCCAGCTCAGGAATGTCCTAAGGCGAAACCCTCTCTGCATCTCCTTCTTGCGGTCACAGAAACAACAGCCTCATCCTTTTCTAATATTGCAATGCCTTTTTTTTTTCTCTTACGGGAAAATAATCTCATCAAGGCAGGAATCACCTTCATTTAATGTCTTCTCACAGCTTCTGTGAGCCTTTAGCCAGGAATTGTGTCAAAGCACATAGCTGGGATTAACTCCTTGTGCTCCTTTATCCTAATATAAAGCAGAATTTGGATTGAGATCTCCAGCAGGGTGGAGTGCTTTTTCTTAAATTTCTTTTAGGAACTGCTCAAGATTCTAGGACACACAGGAGATGCAATTAAAAGAAAAAATTCAAAAGGTCTAAAATGGTATTTTTAATCCGGGATATTTCCACAATGGCTTGTTAGCACTGTGATCCTTTGCCTGCTTTCTGGGGCAGGCGGAGGCAAGAATTTGATTTTTTTTTTTTTTTTTTTTTGGTAAAGGAATAGTACACGCTGTTTCCCTCTGCTGAGAATAGTTTTAACATGAATTGGACAAAAAGATCTCAGAAGCAGACTTCATGTTGAACCAGAGATTTATCCTGTATTCCAGATAGAGAGGTGTCATCATGTTGTTGTTTTTCTCTTTGGCAGAGGGGCCAGGATCCATCCAGAGCAGCTGCTGTTGCTGCGTGTCAGAGGCAGCCTCATCAAAAACTCTTCCTGAGTGGAAGCAGTTGGGTTTGCTTCCAAGGCTTCCTCCCTGGGCCTCCCAGAAACCAGGCTGGCCCTGGCTTAGCTTTCTTTCTAACAAGTGAACCAGTGAGGGAAAAATAAAAGCCGAGGTGTAAACAGAGTCTTTTCTTTTCCTCATATGATCCTGCAAAGCACTGAGTATTTTGACCCTGCTCTAATAAAACACTTGCTTAATGCCATGCACAGAGCAATTCCTTAGAGTTCACTGAGTATTCACTTAAGATTATGCAGATTTGGGTCAGTACTTTGCTGAATTCAGCCCAGGCTCCTGACCAGCAGCTGCGGGGAGCAGCTTGTCTGTCCCGGGGAGCGCACAGGCAGCTCTTCTCAGCCGCTGTATAACCATTTATAGCTCACGCTGGGTTTGATACATTCGTGGAACTCCCTCTGGTGGATGCCTTCCCGGGATTTTTTGTGGCTGGAGCTCCTTTGCTGAGGCCTTTTTTCCTAAGGACAGATTGCTAGCAGCAAAGGAAGTGTTACATTTTTCATCGTAAAAAGTAGGATTAAGGGGTTAGATTTCTGTGTACACCACAGAGGCTTTTCAGCACTGTTCCCCAAGTTTTTTTGCTTCCCCCCAGTTTTCCTCCAACCTTTGTGATGCTCAACACTTCTGTCACATGCTGTGTAAAATACTAAAAATTAATCAGGCCCATACTTTTTTGGCTGAGTAGGCAGGGTTCCTGGTCTGCTCCCATCTATGGCTTCTTTTCTGAAGGTTAATGGCAAATAAAGAAGCAAATCCCAGGGAAAGGAAGCAGTGCCCATGACTCCTGATGCCCAGGGTAGTACCTTAACYGCTAAGCTGTTTCTGTTTCTCCTCTGGTTGACTCATGTTAAATTACTTGCCCGGTGGAGGTAAGAATGGAAACTGCAGCCAGAGCTGCAGGCTGGTAGTGGTATATTTGGTGGGAATTGCTGGTGTGGCTTCCCCCAAGCTGCACTGGTGCTGGGCAGGTATGCAGAGGTCCTTGAAGGTGTTGGAACTGCTCTGAGGTGTTCATATAGATCTTTAGCAGAGGAAGAAATGCAGGCTGATTATGTGCCAAAACAAACCTTCCTTTCTGTAAAACCAGGATACCACAGGTATATAAAATGGAAGCAACCAACCCAAACAGGTCAATGATCAAAAAGAATCAGAGTTATGCATTTGCTGTCTTTATTTATTCACAAACAGTTAAGGTGCAACAAAAGGGTTTAATGAAAACCAAATACAAGCCACAAACCACAGAATATTGTATATATATCTCTTCAAAACTTTTCTGTTGTTTTCACTGCTACAGTAGCTCATTTCATTGATCAATGGTCTAACTTGAAGATGTACTATTTAGACACCAGACCTGAAAGTTAAGCCATGTTGATTTAAGAGGTGGGTTATTCTACATTTAAACAATGTCAAAATCTTTCTTTTGGCTTCTTTTTAACAAGATGACTTCTTGTTGAACTGAGATCCATAGTTGCAAGTAGCAGAGTTCTGAGGACCTTCATCAGATACATTTAACTGAGAATTCTTCTTTAATGCAGGAAGAATTGCCTCATATTCAACAAGATGGAAATGTTGTATAAATTCCATTTGAACTCTTTTTTATATGGTTATATAGTTTGTGTTCCAATTCTATAATGTTCTCTACAACTTTTAGGGAACAATCATTTCCGGCAGTAAGAATTGAAGTAACCCAGAAGTGGCAACAGTAATAAGGGTTATGCACTGAGTCACAAGTAATGAGAATGTCACAGAAAATGTGGAGTAGATGGGAGGAGATTAAAAACAACATTAGGGCAGGTGAATAATGATAACAAATGGTCTATATTCTTAGTCTTGGCTGTGATGGGGAGCTAGGATCACGGAAATGATTGAGAATGTCTTTGGAAACGGCTGGAGGAGTCAAGCTCTGTGGAAGAGAGATGAGGAAATGGGGACACTGGGTAGGGAGCAGCTGGGATTACCTCTGCACTCACCTTTGAGTGAACAATAATACACCATGAGCAGGATCTCTGATCCCCTACATATTGTCATGACTTCTCTTCGCATTCTTTTCTCTCCCCCTTATCCCTTTTGCTGTCACTAATATGGGTACATTTTATAATGTTATTATCTCATTCTGCAGCTTTCATTTGCTTAAGAGCCAAAAATCAGCTTATTACTGCAAAGAAAATATATCCAAGAAAAACAGTTGGGTTGCACAGCTCTCTCAGAGCTAGCATGTAAGCCACTGGAGTGGAACATAGTAAACCTGCTCAGTGAAATGCTAGGAATTACAATTCAGATAAAAGTAATATATTAAAAGAAATATTGGCACACATGATCCTAATGAATGCAAGTGATCATTTCTCTCCTGATTTAGGTTTGAAGATTTTCTAGGTGGCTGAATTTTGAAACAAAGAAAAGGCCTAAGTGGCTATTGAATACTGCTATTTTATATATTTTATAACATAATTGATTTGCCAAGGACTGTCTTTCATCTGATGGAAATTGGCTCTTCAGTTAACTTGTGACACAGAYACACAGAGCTACTGAAATACACACTTAAGAGGCAAAACACAACATGCAGCTTTGACTTGGCAAAACAAACATATCTACTTTAATCACAAGCAGTGCTGATCCATTGCAGGTGAAATCTGGCCATGAATAATGGACTTCATTTGCACAGTGATATCCAGGTCTGCATGCAGAGCTGCACCTTTTTTTTGTTGGCCCTTTCCCAGAATAAAAGTAGTCCTGGCTCTTTTCTTCTTTGCTGTTGGATTAGAAGCACTAGATGCCCAAGGGACGCAGATCAGATCCAAAACCTGCCTGGCATGCATTGCTGGCAACTCCGCTCATCAAAAAAATGTGGATTGGCTTGTCCTACACAGGCAGGTTTGCAAAGATAAGAGTTTCTCTTTCAAATTTTCCTCATGGGCATTTCAAATATTCCGCCTTCAAGCTTTTTTTGCTGTAAAAACAAAGACCAGAATGGTTTGGGTTTTATTTTAAAGGACTAGAGAAGATGTTGACATAAAAACAACGTCTGCTGGAGAGGCACATTTGTAAGAGGGAAAATACAACTGTAGTTTGCCTCAGTGAATGTGCCAGTGATAAACAACACACATCTCAAAGTCTCAATGCAGGTAGGTCACAAACAGGCCACCACTGGGATGTTTGCCTTTATTTATCTGTACTTCTTTTGCTTTGTGAACTGCAGAGAAAACCCCATAAACAGCTGTTTCAAAAAAAAGATTTTCAGCTCTTCCCAGTCCAGCTTAAATCAAGATGACCCAAAAAGAGACATTCCACTGATATTTTCTTCTCAACTTCATTTTCTCAGCTGGTCCTGGGAATGACAAATAATGTCTGCTGTCAGAAAGCTTCAGATTCATTTTTTCTGTTTTATCCAGATGTGGGTTTTTTCCCCCACAGTTAGCACGGTTCAAAATGGTACACTCACTGACTAGGACATGAGTGGGAGAATATCACTTGCATRGCCAGAATTGTAACAGGTGAGGGTTTTTTTAAACAGTCGGCCTAGTTGTGGCTCTGATAGATGCCCAGTAGCATCTTGGTTACATGGCAAAAATGAAATGGCTCAACAGCAAAGAAAAAGTTACATATGGACTTGAAAGATCTATTAGTAACAGAAATGTGAGCACTTGCTGGCATTGAGTTTAAGATCAGAAGACCGGCTTAAGTTTAGAAGGTCAGAAGATCACTAGATCACCTGTTTTGACCTCTGATATCACGCAAGCTGTAGTGTAGGAAGTGTATGGATTTCTGTGTATGCAGAGCAAAGTCTTGCCTTTGGAGTGCCAAAAGTGTCCAGTTTGTCTTTACAATTTCAGAAGATAACAATATCAGACAATTCCCAAGGTCCTTGGCTCTTTCTCTCTCTCACCAGGCGAAAAAGATGGTAGCAGTGGCAGAAGTCTGGAACCCCAAATCCATTATCAGCTATGAAAGCAGAGAAGCGTCAACAAAAACRCAGTAAATCAGACAATAACAGAGAAGACGAAAAATGCCAAGGAATGCCAAGTGCTACTGAAAGCGTTGTCTGTAGTAGTGTTTCATCAGAAAACTCTGGAAGAAGATTCACTATCCCTAGAAAAATCAATTAAAGATACAGAGAGTACAGTGTGGCACAACCGTGATGTTGGATGGGGGGGTGCTTCTTGTTATTAATATCTGATTAACATATCTCTRCCTTCTGGGATTTCTTCTTGCAGACACTTCTTGTCACAGCTCAGTAGATCCTCTGATGAGGTGAGATTAGACTTGTTCTTCAAACCTGCTGGGGTCAAGTCTTCTGTCTTGTTCTACTTGGRTGGCGTTGCAGCATCCGGAGCAGATGTACCTCAGGAAACACAAGTAAGCACTCACCGATAGGACAGTGGTGACAATGACAATGACTGTAGCACTGAGAGCTGGTGACACCATATCTTCCAAAACAGAGCAGTGTCCTCCTGCTGTGGGGAAGGGAGGCAACTCTGTGTTTTCACCTAGTGATGACAGAGTAGTCACAAATCAGAAATTGCATCAGAAATTAAACAAAACCCACACCATAGGTGGTACTTAAAAAGAAAAGGCACAAAGTAGGACACACTAGCATTTATCTCAGTTAACTTTAGACATTTGCAGTGTACATGGGAACATCTGAGCTAGTATCTCTCAGCTTGCTTGCAAGAAAGAGCAAGAAATATATTTTTGAGGGCACAATTAAGTTGCCTAATTTTTACTGCCTTTACCAGGAGACAAAGTGTCTCTGCAGACAGTCTAAAAGAAGTTAGACGATGATTATCTTGAAAATAGATGGCTATATTTAGTCAAATGATTCTCATGCCCGATGTCTTTCATTCTTTGAAAAAGAAAACATAAAACAGCTATTGAATCTGATTCTGTGGAAATATTCTTATGGATGGCACAAGAATTAAAAAAATAAATTAAAAATGATTGCCGTGAATATGAGGATAGGCAGCTATAACAATTGAATTGTGAGGGCCTGAAAATAGTTTTGGAGTAGTTCTATTCCTGAGGGAAGTTTGACACACTTTGGCCTTGATTTGTCTTAATCAATTAATTGGGGCTGCCCGTGACAGTGACAATGACGCTTGCCCTGGGGTTAGATACTTGCTACATGCATGCAAAATTCTCTAGAACTGTGGACACCCAAGATGTGTCACTTGGAAATCCACTCCAGACAAGTGATACTATTAAACTGGATTTTTGTTCATGATCAATTTATAAGTGGTTTTTTTCTAAGAATACTGCTCAAAAGCAGCTCATGTGTCCGGCAGCACCAACTATGTCACTCTTTTCCACTCTTATCCAAATCAGTGCCAGGCACCTCCTCCTTCAGAGCTCTCTGGTACTGTCCCTCGCTGTGGGCCTTCATCAGGAGTGTGCTGAGCATGTTATGCACATATGTGCTCACCCTGAAATCCTGTGCTTGGGTTAATAATATGACCAGATTGCTTTAAAATCTGGGTCTGAGCCTACTTTCTGTTTACCTTCCCAGCTCCTGGTTTATCGACATTTCTGCATAATTCACCCCTACTTTATAGACAAATCTCACATTGGCATTAATTTCGCCGTCACAAAGAAAGCCCATGTTTGATGCAGCATGTTTGCCCCTCTGCCTAAGCAGYGATACATCTGATTTTTGCACAGAAAGCCATATATATTCTCTCAGCAGAGGTGGGATGATTATGCAAGACCTGACTGCAGAATCCTGCTCTCAAAGTAAGAGCAGAAACAAGACACGCACATTCCATTTTTCCTGGTCCTTTTTAACCCTAAGCTTGTTTCCTTTCCTTTGGCACAGATAATTATTTATGTATATATCTATATAAATATATATATATATATATATATATATATATATATATAGTGTTCTGCATACCTATATCTCTCTGTTGACTCTGTTAGCAAAAAGAATACCAAGCTGTTATGTTTTCCATATGGAATTTCATCTAAGTTCAAAGGACAGCACACTGTGCTTTCTAAAGGAGATATCCTTATGTACATTTCCATGGAGAATCTACCAAAATGAGGAAACAGGAGCTTTAAATAGGATTCTCCTTTGAAAACTGCATTAAAATCACCATTTTTCTTGTGAGTAGAACAGTGATTATGATTAAAATTTTTAGAAGTCTGAAATATGCTATGGGGTTTATTGGTGTTTCTCTTCTAAGACTTCTTTTTCAGGGCTCGGGCTACTTTAAATGGGAGGTCTGGAAGTGTAGCCACTACTCCTACTGTGCCGATATCCCACTGGTTTCAGGATCATACTAATTAGAAGTTCACCCCTGTTATGATGCCAGACAAAACCTTCCCCAGCAAAGCCAGGCTGTGAGAATGCCAGCCTTGATTTTTGCTACAATTAGCATGCTTCTAACTAGGTAAATTTATGTTAATTTCACTGTTTCTTTGTCCTTTTCAAGTATTTTGTTTTTCCTTGCCCTTTTGTCTGGCCTTGTACATGGGCTGTAAGCTCTGCTGTATGAGCACTCATTAAATGGGAGCCCAGTGCCTCAGAACAAGGAAGGTGGGTGGGTGAATTGGGCTGGTTCTTGCTCYTCAACACAAACAAGCAGCCGCACAAAGGCCGAGATCAGCCCTCGCATTCGAGTAACAGGAAAACAAAGTCGGTGCAAAACACGAAGCGCTGCCAAAGAACCCGGGCGGTAACACCAGGGTGAGAGGCGTCTGGGAGTGCCACCACGAGGGCTTTGCCCYCTTTTGTATCGTGCTCAGCTGCTCCCAGCACGAGTTCGTTTTTCACCTAACTCATCTCTTTGCTTCTGCATCTCAGCGACTGTAGCGATGGATGCATGGCAACGCCTCCAGAGGAGGGAATGCAACCGCACCGTGGTCGTGTCCATCTGGGCTGCCGCYGCATGGAAACCCTCTCTTTCAGTGAATAAATGACACGTTAACAGCACACCTGCCCTCCCCACACAGGGGCAGGCTCTGGGGGAGCCCGGCCCTCTGCAAAGGCAGAACAGAGGGCTGTGCAGGCTTCCTTCTGTGCAGGATAGACTTTTGCTGTTCAGTTACGCTGCCTCCAATTTTAATAGCAAAGGGATTGCCGGCTCAGATAGCCGCAGTGCAGGCTCCACCCTTTCTTGTCAGACTGATGGGGAGCAAGACTCTGCAGGAGAGAGAACGAGGCTGACATCTCTGCACCTCAGGCTTCTCTTCTCATCAGGCTCCAGCTATGTGTCCTCAAGACCCTCATAGCTCTGCTCTGACTGGCCAGCTCTCGTCTCTCTTCAAGTTGCTTCTGATAAAGCCAACTTTTTCCTGTATTTGTTTATATTTCCCATTATCCTATTTGCACTTTATATCTCAGCCTTAAACTTACAATTTTTCTCTGGAATTCCTCTTGAAGGCCTAATTCTCTCTTCTTTTGTAGGAAATCACCCAGCACATCCCGGAGAGACTGCAGGGCAGTTCTGCTTCATTTACAGCATTTAAAATTGAGGAGTCCACAAACATCCTGATGTTCCCATATTTTAATATAGCTGAATAAAACCAAGCAACTCTCAGACCTTTGAAAATACAGGATGTTCATATACTTTGAATGGTGCGTGCTTTGACTATCTCCTTCTCACCTACTCAAGAAAAGCTTTTAAAAACTTTTGGGACAAAACTACCTTAATGTATTTGGTGTGTTACAATGCAAGGGTACATGTATGCAGAATTTTATGGGACTTTTGCTATTTTTTCCTTTTATGTAAACAATGCACAAAAACTAATCTTCCGTATGAGTACATGGAGTGATTTGGAAAGAAGTTGACATCAGCATTTGAGGGCATTTCTATAAAAAGTCACTGTGAGTACTGTCTACTGTGCGTGGGATCAAAATGTCATTTCCAAATCTGAGTGCGCTGGAGTGTCTCTCTGACTGAGGTTGAGTGCTTGTCCTCTTAAAAGATGTCACTTCTATCAGGACAAATTGACTTGAGTGACCCAAGTGCAGAAAAGTTGAGTACTTGGCTCTTTGCAAAGCAGAAGGGATCAATTTTATGCAGGCGTGCTGGTGGGACAGGGCTGCAGGGTGTGCAAACAATCTGGGCACCTCAGGATTTTTATCTTTTCTAGTGGCTGAAAATACTGGTCTGACCTGATATTTGGATCTTCCTGACCGCAAGGAAGTGGAAGTCTGCATGTTGGCTCTGTGAGAACTGAATCTTGTTGCTGGGACTTTGCTGAAATAGCCATGTGGTAGCAAACAGAGTTCATACCCCAGCCCTAAGGAAAAGATTATGGGATGTTGTCTTGAAAATAAACTAGTGTAAGGAAAAGATTATGGGATGTTGTCTTGAAAATAAACTAGTGATGAATCACTACTTAAATTCTGAGTCACTGGCACTAGTAACATGCTTTTACTGAGATATAAAAATTGCTGATGTTACCCATGAA
Source organism: Parotia lawesii (assembly GCA_003713295.1). Taxonomy (NCBI): domain Eukaryota; kingdom Metazoa; phylum Chordata; class Aves; order Passeriformes; family Paradisaeidae; genus Parotia; species Parotia lawesii. Next base: position 494,233 of record RAHM01000368.1, on the reverse strand, counting down.
ATAACATTCAGTAATCATGAGAAACAGAGGACACGGTCCAGACATCGGCAGCCCTTTTTTCACTCCCTGTAGGTGTCAGACAGTGTGAATCAGAGGTGGAGTCCAGGAAAAGACTGCAAATTCATCCTGCAGCATAAAAYACAGTATTTGCCCTACACCATGGAAGTGCCAGCTGCTGCTGGTCTATTAGACAAAATGAGATGTAGGTCCTAGCTTGCAAGTATCTCTGTCAGATAATTCAGTTGGATTCRTCAGTTCAGAATTTCATTTCTTCAACATTTTTCATAGTTCTTCCTATTGTTAAGATGGGAAAGGGTAAAACAAGGAGAAGTGGGGCTAGATACTATGAAAACAGATCTGGAAAACACACTGGACTCATTTTGGAGGTGTATGTCTGGCTTTCAGATGGGAATCATTTCACACGTTGAGAAAACTAGGGAAGAATGGCTATTCATATATAACAAATTGTTTGAAAATACCCACGAAGATACAGTATTTGTATACATTTTTATATGTGTGTGCTTAGCTGAGGAATGCAGATTTTCTAGCTTTTTTTTCTGTTTGAGGACAAATGTACCATGCTTATTGAACATTTTTGTTTGGAAACCTTCTTGTGCACAAAGACTATACACAAAGTCCTACTTCACTGTAGAAGCAGAAACAAAGACAACCCATTAGCCATTGTTCAAATTAAAGACAATTGAACAAATTTGTTCAAAAATTCAAGTACTCAACCCACAAGAAGTTTGGCTTTCAGCAGCGTGCTAAGGTCAGGTTTGTTGCTGCTCTCCTCGTCTTGGCTTTGTTTTCCAGCTCTTCGAGGCAGTCCCAAGCACACCAGTTGTGCTCATGCCAGCCCTTTCCCTGTGCTGATACTGATACAGGGCTGGCACAGACTGGAGCTCTGGATGAGTACCAAGGAATGTACAAGTGACGTATGTTACACAACTGTGTGCTGTGCCAGGCTCAGGGGTCATTCTTTGAGGACAGGCAGATGTCTTTAGACCTGGACTGTCACCTTCTTGTGTCTTACCATAAACAAATTCCAGTTTATCTTCCTGATAAAAGAGATAGGTGTTGCAGCTCTCTGTTCTTCCTCAGACTGGAAGAGCGAAAAGAAATGAAGCCCTAGGAGCTGGTACATGTCTGCAAGGCTTGCTGTAGAGCAGGACTGAACTAGCAGACTTGCACACCCAGAGGTCTGGGTTGCGCGCCAAGTGAAATCTGACAATCACATTTTACTACAAATCATGTGATTTTTCATTACTAGGAAATGAGCCTCAGGAGATCTTTAAGAATATATAAGGTCCAAATTCCTTTGGTTCTCAGTGGTAACACACAGGCTACAGTATGTTCTTTACTCAGATGTGATAATGTGAAGACCAGGAATTATCTCCCTCCTTGAATGCAACAAAGGTATATAGCTCTGGGAGGTACATACTGAGACCATGTGGCTCCCTGTAAGCAATTCTGTGTGCCTCTAAGCCCTTTCCCACACAGAGGGCCTACRGATCTCCCATTTCCTCACACAACGTGGATTTTATGCTTAGGCATTTCTGGCTGGTAATCAGGCAGTGTAATCCCTTCTGTCACAAAGCTGTATGCCAAGAACATCTCACTAGATCAGGCAATCAGCAGTAAAGTCCCCAGCTGTTCTCAAAGGTCTCTGTCTGCAATTTTCTCTCTCCAGCCCTGAAATTCACCCTGCAGCTCATCAGAGCCAACCACAGCCATCCTTCTGTTCATCAAATCCTGTACAGTGGCAGGCAACCCCTTCTTGGCCTGGGCAAATGGCTGTCCTCAGTCATCAATAATTTCACAATGCTTGTGATCTGTAAGAATGTACTAGAGGAGCAAAATACAATAACTTCAGGTAGCAGATTGCCCAGAGCTTCTTTGTCCCACACAGCTGGCAGAAGGCGGCTCTCTGTGTATCTCCGCTGGGTGTGAGGCATTCAGTATAGATAAAGGCAGAAAAATAAAGGGTTTTGTCCCAGATGTGAATCAGCTGGATCTGGGCAAACAAAYTCAGCAAGGAGGAAATCAGGAAATATCCCCAAATTACAGTGGAAACAAAGAAGGGAGTGAGCATACTTGAAAAAGAAGTACCAAGTTCTGCTTGTGGAATGAAGCCGTGTGCTCAGGGCCCACRTCCCATCAGACTGGTGGTACTAAGAGTAAGGAAATACAAAGGTATTTAGTTGCACTGTGCCAAAATTTGTGATTGATACCTAAGCACATTACTGCAGAAGTAGGACATGGGCTCATCACTCCAATTAGAACTGAAATGCAAAGGTAGAGCCCTCACCCAGAACTGTTCAGAAATCTTTTGCCTTTTACTTAAGAGGGTAAAACCTAAAGTTTTCATGAAAGTCATTAAACATCTTGTCACAACTTATATTTTCTGTTAATGTTTCTATTGTGCATTTTTACATTAGAGCCTGGTGCCACATTGGTTTGCAGACAGYATTGTAAAAGGTGGACTCTTCACAGCTGCTACAGAGGGAAAAGGAAAAATAGAAGCCCCTCCATGTATCTAGCTGGAGTGGAATTTAACCTTAACACTGAATAAGTTACCACAGCTTTATACCCATGAGAAGCACTGTTGCRTTTTAATGGCTGGTAGGCAAACAGCAAAGATGCCAGGACAAACACTGGGCAGCAGTAGAGATTTTCCTGCCCTTTCCCTGCAGCCATCTGTGACACAAGAGTTCTCAATCCCATGGAGCTAGTCCAGGATATTCAGAAACCCAGAAACACAGCCTAATACTTTATTTTTCAAACCTGAACCAAGGAGAATGTGAAAATCTCGGAAAGTGGCTGTGGTTTTGACTAAATCTCCGTAGATTTCCTGTCCTGAATGATGACCTTCAGCAACTGAAGAAAATAACTTGATGTGTCTTCAAATCAAAACTAACTCACATGAAATACATCTTTAATTCCATATTATTAACTGGAGGAATGAATCTGGCTTCTTTGAAGCAAAAAAAAAAAAAAATCCTTCTAAATATGAACTGGATAAAAAAAATTGACCATCCAAATGTATCTTATTTACTCAAGATATTAATCYAAGAATTCAAAAAGGAACATGGATTTCTGTAAATTAAATGATAATTTGATGTAGGGGGTTGTTGCAGCAGAGCAGTTGTCTTTGGAGAGTGTGACTTCACTGCTTTTTGCCTTTTGGCTTCTTCTTCATCTCTGAGGCCAAATTTACTTATAATAGGATTACTTACGCTCAGGCAAGCTGCAGTTGCAGAATAATATCATTTTGAGACATAAGTACCAGGAATATTTGCCAGCTTCAAAAGACCAAGCAGCACCAGGAGAGCCTAAGTTCTGCAGGGTCCTTCACAAACCTGTGTATAAGCCCGAACCTGTGGACATAGAAAGTCAGGACTGGTTTTCCAGCTTGTGTGACCCCACATGCCAACTAAGGGCACTGAATACAAACAGAGGAATCCTAATCCAGGCTTCCAGCAGCAGCTTGCTTCAGTCTGGAGTAAGAGAGTGAAATGTATGGCTACATAGGTGAGAAGAAGTAGCCAATGGTTAGATTATGTACAGCAGCCTTCCAGTCCTTCTAGCACCTTCCAGCACCTTCCAGCACCTAAAGGGGATACAAAAGAGATGGAGARGGACTTTCCACAAGGATGTATCGTGACAGGACAAGAGGGAATGGCTTCAAACTGAAAGAGGGCAGGTTTAGATTGGCTATTAGAAAGAAATTCTTCACTGTGAGGGTGGTGAGGCACTGGCACAGGTTGCCCAGAGGCGCTGTGGATGCCCCATCCCTGAAAGTGTTCAAGGCCAAGTTGGATGGGGCTCTGAGCAACCTGGTCTAGTGGAAGATGTCCCTGCCCATGGCAGGGGAGCTGGAAGTAGATGATAATTAAGATCTCTTCCAACACAAACCATTCTATGATTCTGTGACTGATTTTATGACAACCAGAATGCGTAGATAGCTACTAGGTTTGACGCTATTTTCCTTCCAACACAAAGAAGTTCTTTTTTGGCTCTTATTTCCAGGCATGAATAATTGTCTCAAGAAGAAATTTTACAGCGCATAAACTTCCCAAAGATGTTTTTCAAGCCTTCTCTTTCCTTCCAGTGTTACTTTTCCTCTCAGATCCTGTAGGTAAATTGCTATTAATTTTACAAAACCACACACTATATATTGAAAAATGAGCAGATACCACAACATTAATTTCCATGGAAGTATTCAAACCTCAGGACTGCTTTCAGCTGTTCAGCCTGGTTTCAAATTGCCAAGCCTTTCCAATTATCCACTCTGTATAATAACCTTTCTTCTTCGCCTAACACATAAAGTAGTTCCTCAAAGCATTCAACAGAAGCGAGGAAGAAACTCCCTTTTTGTTACATTTTTGTGTGGACAAACTGTGCTCCCCCAAATGCAACCCTCTGTCTACTCCAGAGCCACTGGAAATGGGTTCTCCAGCACCCTATGGGACTGACTCATCCCCCTCACTTTAGCAATTAAAAAGGGTGTTAAACAGTTACAGAGCAGCCTAGATTCTTAGATTACTATTTTTGGATTATTAAATTCAGGTAAGAAAAATACCAACTTTAGGACTATATTTTATATAAGATAAATCAAAATGTTACCAAGCAATAGCATTAAAACTGCAGAGGCTCTTAGGAAATTGAAGCACCAAGTGAGTTCTTCACTCCACATTTGTATGTGATTCATGTTTCTAGCTCTACAGGCTTGCAAGCTCTCTCTGCCCTACACCTCAGGTTCAGAGCCACAGAACTCCCAAAATGTATTCCTTACACCAGGAAGCCAGGACCACACGTTTCTCATTCCCATGAAAACCCCCACACTGTGTGGCTTTACCAAAACTGTCTAGATCTTTCAATAGAGTAAAAGGGAAGTATTATTTTTCCCTGCATGTCTTTCTATCACATAGGCTCAAGGTAAAGAGAACTTTAAAATCAAATCAGATCAGGCATATCTTAGTGAAAATAACACGAGGTACAAGCCATGGAGATTCAGGGCCAACAGATGGACATGTTCTTATGGCATACAAATATGTTTCAACAGCAAAAAGGCTATTGAACTCCAGTAGAAGTATTCATCAGTGAAATCGTCATCTTAWTTTTGGATGCAATTTTGATGAAAAAGAGTGGGGCAGGGGGCACAGCCACTGCCACAGGCTTCACTGTGTCATGATATCAAAACAGAAGGGTCATGATAGTGTCCAAGAATAAGCAAAATTATGAGCTCATGTGGAGATCAGCCTTCCTAAGGGAAGAGGCAGGTGTCCTCTATCTCCAGCAGTGGACAAAATTCATTTAACTGGAGAAAATCAGTGACTTTGAACATCAGTTCTATTAAAGCAGCAACAGCAACCAAAGAAACAAACAGCCATCTGAACAGACTTTATCTGATCCCTTTCAGACTTTGTCTGTCCCCCTTCAGACTTCAGCAGCATAAGGTACAGACCTGAATGAATCAGTGAGTTTATCCTGATGGAAAGCAGACGGATATATGGGCTTTGCCAGGTGGGAATCACTTCATCCTGGGATGGGTGTTTCTAACACAACTGAAGCAAGTGCAATAAGGTGAGATGACTAGCACAGAAATAAACATCTACAACAGGGCTGCCTGAAATTGAGATAAATTCCAAACTTACTAGTACAGAGGTACAAGAGCTAAAAAGTGATTTTACGAGAGTAGCAAGAATCATCATTGAGCGATGATTCAATGAGTTGGAAAGGACCTTTAMAGGCCATTCTAGTCCAATGCCCCTGCAATGAGCAGGAACATTTTCAATGAGAACAGGTTGCTCAGAGCAAAATAAATGCCTGAGACAGGAATAGGACATGGTCTTTTCTCATAGTTATAGCAGAATTTCAAAGATGTAATGGAAGAAAAGATGAAGAGCTACTTACTCTGGGCTGTTGACGAAAGGGACAAAAAGGAAGGACACCCAGGCATGCTCTGCCTGACAGCCTCAATTACCTTCACCTCTTCTGCCAAGCAGGTGGTCATAAGGGTTGCACATTGAATTGTGGATCTAAAAATACTGCACTTTACTCTTTCGCTTTTCCACAAGTCACCTCTGCAAAACAACTCAGAGTACTTATTTCTTGCATATTATCTCCTCTGCACTCTTAACTGAAAAGGATATTCTGTTTCCTGTGTGTGCCTCAATATCAAAATAGATGGTTTGAAGCACTGATAGCTGCTTTCTGTTATTTTTCACCTTCCTTTCAAATGTAAAATTCCACAGAGCCTGTTCACTCCATTTCAATGAAGACTCTGCTTCTGGTTCACATCTAAAACAGTTGTGAAGGAAAGAAATGCCGTGCAAGAGGAAAGGTAATAATCTCATTCTAGAAGACTCAGATGGAGTCTAGGAAGGGTTACAGGCTGAGTTGCCCCTTTTAAATGCAGTATAAACCACCAACACATTTGTTTAGGATTGTATGGATGTATATTGCAGCTTTGTTGCAGCACTGACCCAGTGAGCAGTCCAGGTTAACACACTGCTCGTGGGCTGCAACTGAGCAACACAAAGGCAGTAATGAACTGCCAGAAATAGGGAGTAAACAAGTCATTAATTAAATATTAATGACACAATAATGATTACGTTAAAAGTATTTTTGAAATCTAGCCACATATAATGTAATCTAATGGCAGTGCTGTGGGAAATAGAAACTAGCTATGTATGTATTACATACACAGAATATGTAATTCTAAATTTCAGAGGGACCATGTGCCATGAGGTAAGACTATGAGTAATAGGATGAAGTTATGTAAAGGAAACTTTACAATGAATTACAGGAAAAATTAATTAACTCTGCTGAGGTAGTTCAGAGTCATAGGTTCCCAAAGGAAGCAGGAAGATCACTATTTGTTTGTCCTCTAAGACCAATGTATTATATATTCTAGACAGTGGATGTTTGAGACCAGTCCCTTACTGGTTTCTGGATTCCAGTAGATATCTCATAGAATATTTTAATCAACTCAGYTTTCCATCAGCCTGTTTATCTAAAGGCTCAGACTTTCTAGCTCATCTGCGTGCCTAAAGAAACATGGAGTTGCCTAGTGGGATTTTAAAAAGCACCTTAGAAGAAAGATCATGTGTTTTATCTGCCTTGTTTTTGGAGTGTAATCTCTAGTGCAACAGCGAAGAGTGTATGAGTGCCATTAAACCAAACTTCCAATGAATAAAGTTATCTTGGTACAAACATTGTTAGGGAAATGATAAACAAGACACTGTGGTGKTGCATCCCCCCATCCCTCCTCAGGCCAGCTCTATGACCTCAGGGATTCCTGTTAGGCCTTGGCCTTTGTCTAATGAGMTGGGTGAAGCATCCCTTGATCATATCAGGTACTACAGATGCCTGGCTAAATGAAGGACAAGAACAGGAATAATCAGTCATCCCCTGACAACCCTGGAACATTCCCTACCTGAGTCATAGTTTCCAGTACCACTGTTATTGCCAAACCCTTCTGCACCCTTCCTCTTTGCACCCTTGCCTTTTTTCATCACTGACAGCTGTGTAAATGATTCTAAACTAATTCTGATCCCATTTTCCTTTGTATGCTTCATCCGTGCAATCAGAAATAGAGTGAGCCTTGCCATCGAACTATCTTAAGTCACACTTCCACAAATTTGTATTAAAACCTGCTTTTGCTAATACCTTTGAGGGTGACTCTTTAAGTGGCCTAAACCACTCATTTGCAACAATTGGCATAGTCAGCAGGATCCTAAATCAGGATTTGTGACAGATAGTACGCTTCAAATATAAATTTGGAATTTCTGGTATGACAGTTCATTGCTATCACATAGAATAGTGAATAGAAAATTTCAACTGAAATKGAAAAGACTGTTTTCCAGCTTTTCATCTCTCAAGTATATGGGATTAATAAGTAGGCAGTTATTGCTTTGGGGGTATTTCTGGGGGTCATCTCCTTGGAGGTGAATGATGGAAGGGTGTGTTGGTTTAACAAAGCCTGGTTTGTGGGGGCAGGGAAAAAAAAGCTGTTYGAAACTTCTGTATCCGGCACGGAGCCAATTGCTGAAGGCTCTGACGATGGGCAGGTTACTAGCCCAATTAGACAGGTTGGTAACGCCTCTGTGATGACATATTTAAGAAAGGAAAAAGTGMGAGAAGTTCTCTTTCTTGATCCCCTCSAAGGGGTGGTGAGGGGGCCCCCAGGCCTCTTCCTGGAGAGGGCTGCTGGACCCTTCCTGGCACAGGCCGCCGGGGGCTGCGCAGCTGGAGCCCTCCTGAGGCCAGGACCATGCGGCCAGACCCCTCCTGAGGCYGGAGCCACCCATGTGGTGCTGGCAGGGACCACGTAGCCCGCAGCGAGAGACATTGCGAGCAATTCCCCGATGCGGAGCRACTTACAGACACCAACTTTCTTCCAAGTCAGAGGAAAGGAAAAGTGAGGACACGTGAGGAAAACCAACACGGCAGCACTGAGGTCAGTGAAATGAAGGAGAGGGAGGAGGAGCTCCAAGCGCCAGACCTGAGATTCTCCTGCAAGCCATGGCGAGGACCATAATACAATGAATTTTTTCCCTATAATTCATGAGGTGCATGGGGGGTGCAGAGATCCACGTGCAGCCCATGAAGAAGCGTACTCACACTGGAGCRCGTGGATGCTGAAAAGCTGTAATTTAGTGACGAACTTGAACAGAGAGAGATGACCTTTGCTTTTAGAGATAGAGGAAGAGAGCCTTCACTTCCAAACTCGAACAGCTCATCCTTAAAACACTAAACCCCATGAACTAAAATGACCCACACTAGGCAGTTGTGGGAAGACTGCTTGGCCCATGGGAGGGGTTCACATTGCAGCAGGTTTGAGCGGGGCTGTTGCTTGTGAAACTTAAAACCACACTAGAAAACTTTGCAAAGAACTATCTCCCATAGGAAGGATCCCACAGCATGGCAGAAGAACCTCTTTTCCTTAAAAGAGTTTTTCATACTGAAGAAAGACTTTTAAGAAGTGAAATACTGACCAAAACCCCATGTTTTGTTTCCTTGCGTGGTCAGTAGAAAGAGGGAGGGACTGGGGAAGAAAGGTGTTCTGAAAGTTTGCTTTGGTTCTCATTACCCTTTTTACTTTTAATTCTGCTAATAATGAATCTTCTTTRTACTGTTTAAGTTTTGAACCTGTTTTGCCTTACAGTGGTTTTTTTTCAAGAATCCTTATCTCAACTCATGAGGCTTTAATTTCCCCTCCTCTGCTTAGTTATAGCAGAAGAAAATGAGTGAATAGTTTTTTCGTGGTTGCCTGGTGTGTAACCAGCATCAAAYCGCAACAAATGGACAATATTTTCCACTGAATTTGGATACTTATGATTATTTATAAATTATTACTATTTAGTTTTCATTTTTTTCATGACCAGAGAAAGCTGTCATCCTGATTCTATCTAACATACTCCAGATGAATCCTGGTTTATTTTTTGGGGGAGCCATTCAGGCTGCTAATAATTAATTTTAATTCACAGATGACTGAGAATAAACATTACAAACCATGACTCTCAAGAATATGTCCTTCTCTGATGAGATTTTTGTAGAGTTCTATATTATTTCAATTTAGGGTATGAGGGTTATGGTATTTCATTCTTCTAACAATTAAAATAGTGGAGGAGGGCCCTGAACACTGCTTATGTCCTGATCTCAATTCTAATTAGGAAAACAAATAAAATATAGGAATAGGTATGATGTCCTTAGCTGGTATAAATCACCTAATTTTACTGAGTACAGTGGAATGACATCATTTTACATCAGCTGAGGATCTAACACAAGTTTGCAGGATGATTAACCTTCCTCAAATACTCCAAAGTTACTGCAGAATACATTTTTATATGTAAGCCCTCCCTTCAGCACCTGCCAGAAAGGTTAACAAACAGATTCATCGTGCTATAACTGTGATGCTTCTTTTTCCTAAAAMATAAAACATCTGGTCCGATACGTCATTCTTAACATCTGTCAACCATATTTACTAAACGCTAAACAAAGATACACTTTTTCCAGTGATCTCTTTTTCTAACTATTTCCTTTCAAATGCTTCTTTTAAACTATTCTTTCCAGGTCCAGTTCCAGATAGAAAAGTAAAATTTGGCGAGCAGGATTAAAGAAAGCCATGGCAAGTCAAGTATGACCCCAGAAGCACCCATGCCAATGGAAGTTGAAAAAATGAAGCAAAGGGTCCCTTTGCTCCTACAGGAAATCAGTGGAAGGAAAATTTCTGAACAGCACTGTTATCACAGTGAGCAATTCTAGAAACATCTGCTGCTGTGTTGCTCATTTTATGACCATTTTGATCGTGGCTGTCCACTGTCTGGAGTGTGCATGGGCCTACATGTTCATCTCACTGTCCTGGGTTCAGCTGGGATAGAGTTAATTTTCTTCCTAGTACCTGGCATAGTTCTGTGTTTTGGATTTAGGATGAGAATCTAAATCTGATGACTCTGATGAAGCAGAGATTCCCAGTAATTACTTCTTGGATGTTAGAAATGATAAATAAACAGTAAGCCAGGCTGAGGGTGATCAGAGGCTTTGCAGTTATCTCAAGTTAATCTGTGTAAGGTCATTTGTTGTAAATTTGCTTGTTCAGCTGCAGTCTCTAATGCTGTCTCATATCTGTCTAGTTAGGTTTCTTCCCAGCCAAGAAAGTCATCTGCTAGAGCATGCTTCCTTTTATTTACTCAGACCCTTTTTTTCCTCTAGCCCAGTATTTAGTTTATTTGATAGCTTCTTTATCCAAAATGAGATTTTTCCTCCCTCCCCTGAAAGCAAACTGAAGAAGATCGTACACCTATGGCTGAGTCTAAATGATTTTTTTTTCTTTAAATATACAAGGAACATAAAAGATAACTTTATGTAATTAATCTGCTTTATTTTACAAAAAATTTTGCTATCTTTTCATCGTTTAAAAAAGTTTAATAGTTTTTAAAAATGCTGAGTTTACTTCTGAATCTACGGTGGTCATCAAAATAACCATCAAACATATTTCTGTGATGAAATCAAGATACACTGCTGCAATTCTTTTTCATAGTAAGTGGCAGCTTAGAAGACATCCTAGAAAAGCAAGGATAACACAGGGACAGGACTACCAGCTAAGCASTGTGGCTGACCAAGTGCTCAGCGCTTGAGCCTGAATTCTGGTCCTCCTTTATTCAGGAGTGTTGGTGTACCCTTATACTCCACAAACTTGTAATGTGACCTTGGACATATCACTGAGGAAAATGAGGTACCAAGACTCTCACAGGACAGTTCTTCTTTCATTGCAAGGGGTGTTGTGGGTTACAAATCACACATAAAATGTTGTGACAGCTGAGATGGGCTATACATAGGGATAGAAGATTTTTATATTCCCAGCTCACTTAACCCAAGTCTGATTTGCATGAGTCAGATCAACTAAGCATTGACTCAAGGTACTTTTAAAATACCTTTGAAAGTCAAAATTATGGTTTGAAAGCAATAAGAAATTCTTGTTTCTGAGATGTCCTTCAGCAAATGACTGGCTGTCAGAAACTCTTCCATTTTTAAGATGTTAGCACCCAGCCTTGAGATGCAAGGAAAGAGCATCCTGGCTTATGCATGAAAGCATCCTGGCCTGTATCAGCAATGGTGTGGCCAGCAGGACCAGGACAGTGACTGTCCCCCTATAGGTGAGGCCACACCTCGAATTCTGTGTTCAGTTTTGTGTCCCTCACTACAAGAAAGACATTGAGGGGCTGGAACATGTCCAGAGAAGGGCAACGGAGCTGGGGAAGGATCTGAAACACAAATATTTTTAGGAGAGGCTGAGGGAGCTGGGGGTGTTTATCCTGGAGAAAAGGAGGCTCAGGGAGACCTTATTGCTTTCTACAACCCCTGATAGGAGGTTGCAGCCTGGTGGGGGTCGGTCTCTTCTCCCATGCAACAAGCGATAGGACAAGATGAAATGGCCTCAAGTCGCAACAGGATTGGATATTAGGAAAAATTTCTTCATGGAAAGAGTGGTCAAACACTGAAACAGGCTGCCCAGGGAAGTGATGAAGTCACCATCCCTGGAGATATTTAAAAGATGTGTAGGTGTGGCATTTAGGGACATAGTTTGCTGGTGGACTTGGCAGTGCTAGATTAACAGTTGAATGTAATAATCTTAAAAATTTTTCCAACATAAATGATTCCATGATTCTAAAWTTCATTGTTTTTATGGCTCACAGTGAGTGGTCTTCATGCAGAATAAACTAACTAGTTCATTACATATAGATTACATAATACATAAATACATAAAGTTATTTCTATGAGTCATGCAAATAGGTGAGCAAAAATATTTTATATAAAAACCACTTTTATTATGAAATTGAGCAGAGCAAACCTCTGTGCGTCATGGAGGGCAGCACAATTTGGCCCTGGCACCAGGATCAGCCCAGCTCTGTCGCTCTGATGCTGTAACTGAGCTAAGCAGCCTTGTCCTGGGCAGCTAAGCTCTTTCTATGGACTAGTGCCATTTCTGCTCAGTGCTTTCTTGGGCCATGTAGAAACACCACTGAATTATCCTCTGTATTTTCAACTGTACTCATACATCTGGAAAGAGTCATCCAGTTAACGTAGTAGGGCAAAATCCTACCCCCAGTGAAATCACTGAACGTGTCATCACAGATTTAGAAGACAATAGGAAGCCAGTGCAGTCCTCTCTGCTCAGATGGGCTACATCAGAATGAACTGCAACATCCTGAACTCTTTAACTCCTTGTCAAAACAAGTGCACTGTGACAGAGAAATTTATAATAAAGTATGTAAAGGATTTTTTTTTCTTAAATAGTARGATCCATTACCTGCTGCCAGATAAGCATACAATAACTGGAACTCTGATTCCCTGCATGAGTGGAGCCTCAAGCACCTCCAGAACAAATTAGTCCAAAACCAAACTCCAGAACCAATTAGTCTAAAAAAGGGTTTATTTCAATGTAGAAAATTATTTCTGTGAGTAGCACGGAACAGTGGTACTTTCTGTAATAGATGCTCTAAATTTCAGCACTCTGATGATCTAGTACTGGCAGCACTTGGGCCGTAGGTGCAAGCCCTGTGGAAGGGCTCATGGTRTACCAACAATTCTGTACCATTCCCTTGGCCAGTTTAATAATCCAAGCAGTGCATACAGCATCAAGAAAAGATATGTGTCTCTGACACAGGGTCCAAAGGATTTTTCCCTATTTACTGCTCTCTATAAACATTCTCCAAAGCGTGTCACTTGATTTCTTCCTGCTCAAACCAGTGCTTTGACTGGCCCATTGATACAAAACCACAAAATTCTACTTTCTTAGAATAGGCATCAGAGAGAGCAGTAAGGGTCTAAACTGATCTTCTCTTCCACCAGGTTTACTGAGTGAATTTCACAGAGCTGTTAGCACATCTGCTGGGTTTACGTCCTGGCTGCTGGCTTAGGAGGCCAGGGTTGGTTTGGGAGCCAGGGCAGGTTCACCCCATGCTGTGTATGTCCTCACCACCTTATCCCCGGCAGTTTCCCATACTGACTGTGGGGAATGAGCAGGGAGGGAGGGCAGCAGGGGCCAGCTGGAGGCACCTGCTCTTACGTTCATGCATAATTGCAGGGTGTAAATGCCTGGTTTATGTACGGCAGAGCCCAACCGCTGAAAAGGGAGAACCAATGTGAGGCATTGAGCCTTTGCCAAAGAACACATGAGCATTTCCAAACAAAATGTCCAAATTAGAACTGATTTACTCCCACCCAAGTTCCCCTTCCAGGCTACTCCAGCAGAAAAGGCTTCAATTTGTAAAAAAACAGAAAAGGGAAGGAAGGAAGGAAGGAAGGAAGGAAGGAAGGAAGGAAGGAAGGAAGGAAGGAAGGAAGGAAGGAAGGAAGGAGAGAAAGAAAGAAAGAGAGAAAGAGAGAAAGAGAAAGAAAGAAAGAGGGAAAAAGGGAGAAAGAAAGA
>RAHM01000368.1:457849-479844 GCA_003713295.1 Parotia lawesii | reverse complement strand
GAAAGAAAGAAAGAAAGAAAGAAAGAAAGAAAGAAAGAAAGAAAGAAAGAAAGAAAGAAAGAAAGAAAGAAAGAAAGAAAGAAAGAAAGAAAGAACCCCCCCAGCATGTCCATTGATTATTCTGTACATTACTCTGGTTTAGCCTTCTCTAATCGCACCTGCACGACTCCTCCCTCCCGGGGCGGGAGAGGCCCCACGGCGCCGTCCCTCCCCTCCCGGCCCCATTCCCGGGGGTTCTCGCACTCACCCTCCGCCGCGGGGCCGGGCAGCGCCGGCAGCAGCAGCAGCAGCAGCAAAGGCGGCAGCGGCGGGAGCGCGGCCGGGACCCGCGGGGCGGAGGGAGCTGCGGCGGCCGGGGGAGATGTGTGTGTTCCCACGTCCCCAGGGCTCTGGCGTGGGAGTCTTATCCCCCTCCCCGTGCCCCCTAGCCGGGGGGGTGTTGGCGCTGCTGCTGCTAGGGGAGGAGGTGGGGGGTGTCCCACTCCTGCCCCTAGGCAGAGGGTGATGGGTGGGCTGTCATCTCCAGCTTAATGCTGGGGGGAGGGCAGCAGCAGGTCCTCGCTGCCATCCAGCTCCCAAGGACGGGGGGAGGGATATTTGTTCCACCTGTTTCCCACAGTCCCTGGTTCGTGTGGGGAGGTAAGGACAGTCCCATCCCTCTGCTCCCCCAGCCCCAGGCTCCCCGGGGCTGTGAGGTCTCTTAGAGCTCTGGAGATGGAGAGCCGCTGTGCTGATGGAGGAAAGTGAGTGCTCCCTGCAAAGACAAGGCGCCAGGAAAGGTGAGATAGGCTGTAGTAACAGAGGAATGATGAGAGTGCACTGCATTAATTCCTGGGGGTCGCCAAAAGCTGATGGATGGGTAAGCCTTTGCAAGAGCAAGATATGTCTCCACAAGGAGGTCTGTGAAGGGGTTCAAGAGTGAAGTCCTTTCAGAAAGATGAAAGGACACCTAAGCTCTAAGAGGCAGGCAGCAGGGCAGGGTTTACCAGCTTTCCAAGTAGTAGCCGTGTAAAAACAAGGAGCTTAATTCCTTGAGAAATCACATGAAAGAAACTATCACTTCTACAGAGGGAAGAAGCCAGTGGGGAACTGGATTTGGAACCTGATAGCCATCATCAAATGGAAAACAACTCGAAAGGACTCTACACATTTGAATTTAATAAAGCAAATCTTCAGGGCTCCTAGTGTCCCCCCATGTTGCCTTGCCCAAGACCTTTCTTTACCCCTTTCATCTTCTCACATTTAATAGCATGTAATGCACTGGGATGTCACGAATTCCTAACATCTATTTATGATCACATCTGCAAAAGTCCACCGCTGCTTTTCTCATGGACCTCTTTTTCTTCCAGAGAAAGCGCTGCAAGCAGTTATAAGCCCCTGTCAGCAAAAGTGGAGAAAAAAAAGAAGACTGAAACGTCATAGTAAAGTAACCTGACATTTCCAAAAAGTTTTTCAGGCATTTTCAATCCAAGCCAAGAAATCACTGGGGACAGAGAATTACAAACAGCTCTCTTTGCAGCTGGTCCATGTGCGAATGCTCAAAAGCTAACACCTCCACCCCAGCAAGAAAAGTGCAGCCCAGGCCCACAGACACGCCTTAGTCTCTCCCTTCTGTTCCTAAAAAGCCGGGCTGTGTGGACTTTGCGGAAGAGGCCGAGGGGATGTTTCCGAGGGGGATTCCCGCAGCTCAGCAGCCTTCCAGCCCCACTCGGAACGCGGCGGGCTCTGGCCATGGTGCTGAACCACCGCCCTCCGGGCTTCGCTGGGCTCTGCCCGAGGGAGGCTCTGCCCGAGGGGTGCTCTGCCCTGCCGCCGAGCTGCTGACTATTCACAAGCAAGAATGAGAACATCTTTCCTAGTGTTTCCCTTTTATTTACCTCCCCCTCTTTCATTCCTAAGCTTTCTATTTTTCTATTTTTCTGTTTTTCTTCCGTTTTCCAGCAAGACACTGGAACATGTTCGCCAGAGAAATTGTGGATGCCCCATCCCTGGAGGTTTCCAAGGCCAGGTTGGATGGGGTTTTAATCTGCCTGGTCTAGATTAAGGTGTCCCTGCCCATGACAGGGGTGTTGGAACTAGATTATCTTTAAGGTCTCTTAAGCCATTCTATGATTCTGTTTCAAAATTTTCAACCCAGAGTGGGGCTTGTTTACTCAGCCTACCTTTCTGTTAATGAGGGCACAGTTTTTATTTCAAGAACTCAGAAAGAAAGCTAATTATGGAATTAATGTGTCTAATCACAGTATATTAGGTCCACGTAAAAGCATCTCTGATGAGATACAGAGATAGAAATGATCATTTGGAGATACTGCAGCCATGCTTCAGAGTCTCCAGAGTGGTCTTCTAAGTGAAATAAATTGCCTCACTCACTGTAAAATTGACAATGTGTCAGCTGTTTGCTTGTGTACCAAGTTCATAGCAGGGAAAACATGAACTCAGAATGTTCCAACAGTACTTTGTTCATCTAAGTGACTCGATGTTGGAGAAAGAGAGTAGAGAAAGGTCATGTCTATTTTATGGATTTGCCTAGTGTTAGACCATTTTTAACTTCTAAGATGATGCAGCTGGGTCTGAGGATGAAGAAAGAATGGTGTTGTTGTCTACCTTGACTTCATCAAGCCTTATGACACAGTCACAGCATCCTTCTTTTCAAGCTGGGTTCTTAAAGTCTGACTCGGTGGATTACTGTGTGAGGCTGAATAACCAGCTGGGCCGTCAGGTTCAAAGAGTCTTAGGGAAGGGCTTGTTTGAACTCTTCCTGGAAGCTGGTTAAAACTGGAGACAGACAGATCTTTAACCTGGGATGTATCCTTTTCAAAATCCCTATCAATGACCTGGAAGAGAAGACAGAATGTACCTTATCAACTTTGCAGGTACAATGAACCACGGGAGGATCAGGGGAAGAGCAGTTGGCGTGCTTGGGAACAGAGCTGTCATTCAGAAAGTCCTGGACAGGTTGGAGGAACGGGTCAACAGGAACCCTATGAAATTGAACAAAGATAGCTGCAAAGTCCTGCCCCATGGAAGGAAGAACTCATTGCAGTGGTGCAGGCTGGACATGACTCTGCTGAAAAGGTCCTAGGAGGCCTTGGTAGATGACAACCCCGATGTAAGCTGGTGCTGTGCCCTGGCAGCAATGAAAACTAGCAAGACATTGCACTGTACTAACAGGAGTGTAGCTAGACACTGGAGAGAAATGACTGCTATTCCTTTCTACCAATCATTTGTTAGACCACACATGGAACATTGTGATGTGGCCAGTTTCTGGGCCCTCAGTAAAAGAAAAAGAGTGATGAACTTGGGCAAGTCAGCTGGAAGGCCACCAAAATTTTAAGGGGCATGGAGCACATGTTGTGTGAGGGGAGGCAGATGAAAACAGGCTTGATCAGCCCAGAGAAGAGTAGTTTTTGGGGTCTATCTATGAGGAGGTTGTCAGGAAGACAGAGCCAGACTATTCACAGTGATTCATGATGGGAGGGCAAGAGACACTGGGCATCAGATGAAAAAAGAGAGGGATGGTCTGGTAGAACATCACTCACATAACATAAATTTTTGAGTTAGGGTATCCTGATGTTTGGCACATTCTTTTATTTGGATATGGCATTCTCTTAGTATTGTAAATGAATATTTCAGTCCAAACAAAGTGTTGCTTTTAATATCCAAGGGGCAGCACTGGAACATGCAACTTGAATCGGATGGGGTTTTTTTTCTTTCTTTTTTTCAAAAATAACAAACAAAAGGAAAAGCAGCGACTTCAAGAAAAATGTTTTTTTATGAGTTTTCACAATTTGGGCAATCAATTGTCAAATTGTTTTTGTTTCTGGAACAGGAAAATTTTAAAAATTCTACTTACAGGCTAGATATTCTGTGCAAAATTGACTATATGCTCAAAACATTAACTTCACCAAAGATTCTGCCACATGCATTTGATTTCAACCTATTGATCGGTTTCTGATCAGCACTCAAATTTGTTTTCCAGGAGTATAGAAATAAATTCTCAGAACATAGTTGGAACTTCTGGTGACCTTTTGGTGTTATTTTTGTGCCAGAGATTTGGCTGTGCAAAGTACTCAGCATCCTGGCCCTAGTTCAGCAAAGCACATAAGTACCTGGTTAACTTCAGCCTCAGACCCCTGTGCTTTTCTGGATCAGGGCCAAAGGGGCACTGTGCTGAAAACCCATCCCAAAGGTGTGCTTTATGCAGCTAAAAAAACAATGCAGCCTTTTCAGAGGCCYTCCTCACTTCCATTTTTGAAGTAACTTTTTTTAATAAATAAGCAAACAAATAAAATGAGCCATCCTTCTCCAGCTATATGGCAAAGGCATCATGTGAAGCTTTCTCTGTAAGGACTTGGAGTAAGGTTGTACTCCCATATGGAGAGGCTAATAAAGGGGTACACAGGCAAGTGATTGTGGTGTAGCTGGGCGTGTGCCGCTGAATTTTTGCAGCAGTGTCTCATCCCAAGGGGTAACATAATTTTATGTGTTGTAGGCAGCTATTTAGTTTTAGTTCAGGTTTTTATGATACACCTCAGCACTGTAATTTTGTAAGAAAAAACTACAAGTGATATTTTTGATCAGCTTAGYTCACAGCTTCATTAAAAGACAAGTTTGTTGTAGATTTCCTCCTCCACACGTACCRAAGTATACAAATTGTTACTGTCACCTCTAGCCTGTGCACATAGATACCTCACTTCTGTGCAATGCAGATATATGTTGAGGAGTTGCAGAGAGCAGGAGTACAAATGCTTCCTGAAAGCACACAGCTGCTCCTGCAGCACTTGAACAAGGCAGCCTTACTCTGGACCCAGGAGAATGATGCACAGGCTGCTGTTTATTCTTATATTTGCAGCTGAACACCACTAGATGTCTCCTGCTGCCAGCCCTGCAGTGACAGCCACAGCTGGGATGCTGCTGCAGAGCCTCTCCGTGCAGAAATACCCCTTGCACTGAAAAACACAACGTTACTGCCCGGAAAATGTTCCAGGGAGACTTTATTATGGCCTTCCAGTACTTCCAGAGAGCGTATAGGAAAGATGGGGACAGATGTTTTAGGACAGATGTTTTGCAGTCCTGATGCGAGAGGACAAGGAGGAAGTTTTAAGCTAAAAGAGAGTGGGTTGAGTCTAGGTATACAGAAAAAAGAAATTAAACAGAGGTTGGTGCCTAGATTGGTGGTGGATGTTCCATCCCTGGAAACATTCGAGGTCAGGCTGGACAAGGCTCTGAGTAACCTGATCTAGTTGAAGATATCCCTGCCCATGGCGAGGGGGTTGGACTAGATGGCCTTTACAGGTTCCTGCCAACCCAAACTATTCTATGATTCTGTGATTATTTTTGCTTTGTTGAAAAATGCTATGTGACAAATTTTAGAAAAGATATAACTGTGTTATGTCCTGAACACCCAGGCAGAGCTATTGGAGATTTTCAACTTTTCTTCCATTATTCCTCTTCACCTTCCTACTCACCATTATCTCTTTGGGGACAACAGAAATTAGCAGATGAAAGTTCTGATATTTAGCTCTACACCAGCAAAAGACTGGTCAAGCTCAGATCTTTGAAGAGTTCTTTCTCCCTGAACACCATAGAAGCATAGAATAGCCTGGGTTGGAAGGGACTTTAAAGATCTAGTTCTAACCCCACTGCCAGGGGCAGAGACGCCTTCCACCGGACCAGTTTGCTCAGAGCCCCATCCAACCTGGACTTGAATCCTTCCAGGGATGGGGCATCCACAGCCTCTCTGGGAAACCTGTGCCACTGCCTCACCACCCTCAGAGTAAAGAATTTTTTCCTAATATTTATACTGATCTTTCCATGCTGACTGTCACGTCTTGTCTTTATACCTGCAAAACTGTTTGGTCTTTTTTGCAAGCTGGACTTTAGATCAGAGCTAGACCAAGCCTGCTAAGGGATTTAAATGGCCTTGTCATTACATGAGTTCACAGTCTGTACAGAAATGAAATTCATCCATGTGAATTTATGAAAGTAACTTGCTGTRTAGTGAATGGGAGGGGACAGACACATTGTCTGAAAGTACCTAAGTACATCTTAAGTCCTAAGTACATCTTAAGAGAGGACAAGAGAGTTGTATGTGCAGTCAGTGTTCGTGTTTATAGAGAATAATACTGTTTTTTCTTATTTACCACTACAAAACCTTATCTGCTCAAGTACATCGGAGATGCAAATATTGCCAAGTACAAATGAAATCTTAGCTAATAACTGCTCTGAGGACACTAGCCTGAATGATACACAAATTGCAATTAGATTCTTTCACCACRTGCCTAAAAAAGTGAGCTAGGAAAGAACTTTCCTTATAGTTTGTCTAAACTGCCACTGACATTCCCTTTTTCCCTAATCAGCGATTGCATGTTAGATAAAGCTTGTCACTGTGCCAACCCACTTAGAAAGGTCTTGGACAGGAAATAGAGCCAGCAAGGGACAGAAGTTCATGAGAAAGAGTTTCCAGCATTTTTCCATCTGACAGGAAACTACAGTTACCGCAAAGGATTTCTTGACGTATTCACTCCAAAACGTGGGTCAATAGTCAGACATTCAGCTCATGACTCAGGCATGAAAAATGTAAAACATCTGGCTCAAATCTATGCTATGAACAGAGAGATTCGTGACTTTAAGCTAGAGGCTCATTGGATCCACTTTTAAAGACAATTAATTTTATTTGAAAAACAACTGTGTAGAAACATTCCGCAATATTCCAGTTGTTAGGACTGAACCAGTGAAATGCCTTCCTTTCACCAACAGCAAATGGAGGAGTTGTAGAATATAGCACTATTCTGAATTACCCAAAAATATAAAATGGTCTTTATTTTTGCATTTTTTAAGTAAGTCTGGAGCACTGATCGTGCAGACAAATCAGTGGTAATATCCAAACTAGGCCTCAGAAGATAATCACAAAAATCCATAGAGATGGATAATAGATCTGGCACAATAAAGTCACATCCATCTTATCGATACTTGGCTAGTTCAGAGCATAGCAAGGCATGCTCACATCTGTCTGTGTGAGTCTGTGCAGACACGTCCACAAATTCCAGCTTCATGCCTAATTCCCTCAGTTGCCATCAAGCGTGATGCAGGAACATGTTGCTGCTACCATTCCTCACCATCGCTCAGACACCAACAGAGGAATGCAATGGAGCAGCTTTATCGGCTCCCCGTGTCCAAGGCTGATTCACAGCCGCAGAATTGTGATTCTGAGGCATCTGGAGAAGCAGCTTGAAAAAGTGTCTATAAGATCTGCCTGCTTATGGCCAGTCCTTGCCTCCATTTCTTTTTGTGGCTGTGTAGCATAGGAAGAGAGATCTGTGGTGGGAACTGGGATGCAGTGGTGATGTGATTTTTAATTACTGATGTACTCTTCTATGCATAATCAACTAGCTTTTTAATAATCAATTCTCAATTACTGGAAGAAAAATTCATGAAGTATCTCTAGGTAGTGAATTTTAGGCCATTACTGTAGACATCTTCTGAGCCTTTCTTTATATGCCATGGTTTTGTTTGGAATTCCAAGGTCTTTAGCGTATCTCTTCAAGCAAATCCATTTCCCGTTGTTCCTACTTCTCATTAAACCCCTTTTCACAGGGGGCCTTTTCAATGGCTTTCCCAGTCCTGGAGATAGTAATGCCTTTCTTACATTAGTTACCTTTAATTTCCTTAAAAACTGGGAGCAGCGCTGAAGTCCGGGGGGTGCAGAAGGGCTCACGCAGTACCAGGCTCTGTGCTGGTCCGAGGGCAGCACACAATRCAAACAATAAATAGGACAAACTCAGGAAGCGGCTTTAAACGTGTAATTGGTTCAGGATGAAAATACTCCCATGGGAACCAGTGCATCAGCTGCTTCCAGCCTGACAGGGAAACATAATTTGGATGGGAACAGGTGGAATTCTTCCCAGCCTGTGAGTCATTTTTTCTCTGGCTTCCCTTACAGACTTTGGTAGAAATCCTAATGCAACACACACRCTATTCTTTTTAGTTCTTTGTTTTGCTCAAAACCCAATCAAATGGGCAATATGCAGGATGACTAAGCTGGTGAACAGGACTGTATTTTTCAGGGTTGTTGATTATGGCTGGAAATCTTGGTTTTGTCTCTTTGCTCTAATAAAATACAGATGGATAACTTGGGCTGCAGATAACCTTTTCTCTTCCAGAAAAAAAAAAAAAAAGATTATTTTATATCTCTATGGATCATGAGTGCTCTTCCTACAGATGGGGAGAAGGACCAAGTGAAAACAATATTATTCAGTCACTCTTGTGTAGTCAAAATTTGATAAAAAACTTGAAAATCAGATTACAGTCCGAGTTCACGAAACATCAGGAATGTCTGATTTTTCATTTCAGGTGAATTACAGGCCCTGGAGAGGCAAAAAAATCCTGCTGGAGAAATAGATTAAATAAAATTAAGTTTATCATGCTCCTTTGATGTGCCCACCACTGTTCCCCTAGTTCTGTTTCTGCCAAGGCCCCATCATTACTACACAGAAACTGGGAATAGTATAGGTGCTACAGCACAGTACAGATGAAATTTAATCAGAAATATCCAACGCACCAAGACGGCCTGACTGATAGAGCCAGGAGTCTCTCTTCTGTTGACTAGCTTGGGGTTAGCCCTGCTAGAAGCTTGTTTCTTTATTGATTTTTCTTATGTGGATTTTTCTCTCGGGCAAGAGAAGCAAGCAACATCCTATACTCAAGTATTTCTGAGATAAACAGAAGGGGGAGACCTGCACCATGAAGCTTCTTATGCTTGTGGTTTCTGCATCTCTCTCCTGCTGGCTGCCCCTGAAATGCAATACAGCAAAAGCCCTGAGTCTTCCTATTAAATGAATTTTCTCCAAGGTTTGAAGGGAAGTGGCATATGAATGGTGAAAGCTCAGAGTGCTACAATGTGAGGTTTCTTTGTTAGGTGGAGCAGGAGGAGCAGGAAACATTGGTAACTAACACACCCAACAGTGAACTCTCCAAGAGCAGAAATCGTCTTCTCACGAAGAATTTCTCATCTCAGGTTTGTGCCATCTGCTCTTGCAGCGCCTTGAGGTTGTTGTGCCAGTCAAGGCTTTCACCTGCTTCCAAAGGTGTTTGTTTTGCCTGAGTGAGAGATTGGAAACATTTGTGAACCATGAGTATTTTCACAGAGAGCAGGAAAAACATTTCCTGGCCAGCCTTAAATATATCCCACGGCTTGAGGTGAACTCTATCTCAAAAATCCTCTAGTCTGAAAACATCCAAATTGGAGAAAACAGGCTCTTCTGTCCCAGTTTAATAYGTGACAGGTGCAGATTTTGAAAAACTTACCCGAGATGATGCATCAATGCAGCATTTCATAGGCTGCTGGGTGCTTTTGAATGCTATACCAAATTTACATGTAGAACAGCTCAGGAATGGTCCAGCCTATCTGATGGGTGATGTACACGGCACGTGGGCAGCAGATGGGGCAATTGCTGGGTGCATTGTGCTTACAGCTGGCCCCGAATCTGCCCACAAATCTGCCCCATATCTGCATGGATCCTCCGTGACAGTCAGAATGTGAACCTCCAACTCATTCCCATATAAATGATATGGATCATGAGCTGTATTTAAAATAGAATAGAACAAAGTTTTTTCCAACTTATAAAAGTGTTCACAGTTCCACCAATCTCAGGATGAAACCAACACCTTCAAAGGTATGACAGGGATAGATAAAAGCAGCTGCCATTGAAAGCCTTGAATTCCCTGGGTCTTCTACTGTGCATGTGAGAAGCCTTTCTTCTTTATTTGAAATATGTGTTTATGTATATACATTTGTATTTATAAACATAAGTCTGCTTCTTAACACTGTTGAAGTTGCAGGGATGCTGATACCTAAACCTAGAGCTGTTTTGGCAAAGAAGGTCATCTCTGGATACAAATGTTCTCTCTGAACTTTTTTTTTTTCCAGAAAAAGTAAAACAGATAAATATAAAATTTAATAAATATAAAACAGATAAATCTCTAGTGAAATTCTCCTGAAATTACGTCAGAGATTAAATTTTGTCCCATGTTCTTCTGTGTTAACAGCTTTCTTGTAGCAGTGTTGGCTTCTTCTAAAGGTGGAAAGACAGAAAAACTGTTGACCCTACCAAGTGCTGCTTGTGTTTCTCGAGCACAATGATATTATAAAAGCTGGCATTAGAGGGGTTTGCTCTGAGGACAATGCATCTTGATCTGGGCTTGTTGGTCCTTGTGTCTATCGTGCAACTTTCTCAGGGACATTGTGTAAAATCCCACAGATACGCAGGCAATATGGCTAAATGAATAAAAAACACAGTTATAATGGAAGGAAGACACAAACCCTGTCCAAGGCTCCTATTTTACATTTCCATGACATAAGTTGTCTAGCACTGCAGCCTAAACTGCCAGGAAAGGAGGTTTTTCTCCAATCTCCTCTATGATCTTGGTTGCCACAGAGCAACTCAGTCCTTTTGGATAATCCTTATAATAGATAATTATCCCTATTGGATAATAAAAAGATTATCCATAAGTGTTGTGGTGTGGTGCAAAACCTCTGCTGTTGCCTGCCTTCATTCTCACCTGACTCTATCCTTCTGCTCTGACCTCGGATATCTCATTAAATAGGTCTTCTCATGTGAAAATCTTGCAAGAAGGACATTCATCCGAATCCTTGAGGTCTTATTCCCTTGGCAAGGGTTGTCCCATCCCAGCAGTCCTAGCAATGCATCTTGAGCATGATCTGCCCAGCTGCTATTCTCTCACGATGTTCAAATATTAATTCTAATTCTCATTCTCACAAGGAATCAGGCCAACCCATATTATGCCAGGCTGTGAAGCAGACTCTCCAGAAGTTTACACCCTCATATCAAGAGGTTCTAGACAAACATGACACAGTTTCAGCTTTGAAAGATGCTCTTAGACCTCATGTTGAAGGCAATTTTGCTTTTCATACATTGTCGGCATTATTAATTTAGGCTGCATTTAATTTTTCTGCTTTTGAGATTGTGGGTGGGTGTTGGTTGTGACAATTAGTGTCTGGAATTTTGGTGTTCTGGTATGTTTGTTTTTATGGCACATGGATGGGAGCTAGTTGCATTTTACAGAGATGTTTGTTGCAAAATTGAGGGGTATAAATAGGATTGAGGGAATGRGTAGGCCAGTTGCTTCTGCTTAATTCACCACGTAGTGTAACAGTGCCATGAACTGGAAATGTATGTTTCAGGACTCCTAGATGACTTTGGGGTTTACAATCATCTATCTATGATGGYTGGGCTGGTCGTTTAGAGTTATCTTTGAAGATTTTCTTCTCAAAGGCAATAGTGTTACCTGTGTCATTACAATGGGATCATTTTTCCATTTACAGAAACTGAAATCTCTTAGCTGATGAAATATTTTAAGGTTTGGCAGATCCTTGGGCATCCTCTGGGCATGAAACAGTATTCTGGTTGGCTTGCAGTGTGACTGGGAGCTATGGAGACATGGAAGCTTGTATTTTGCAGGATTTATTTCCAGTGAATATATTTTGTAGCAAATATTGCAACATTTGAACTTGGTAGTAAAAAATTTAGGAGTCAGCGTCTCAACTATATTCCCATCCTATAAATTCTGATGAACTAAAATGGTTTTTTAGTTAATAATCTCCCATCAGGGATAAAACTAACATCTGGAGTTTGCAATGAAAAATGAGAGCAAGATCATCAGAATAATCAATAACCTTGGGACTGGGACACTTTCCTCAGACTGGATGGAATGACCTAAATTTAAACTCTCTTGAAAAAAAAAAAAAAAAAGTGCTAAATAAAAGTCTGACTTTGGGAAGTTGAAGCTTACAAGATGCTCTTCATGTCCCAGATACACCGTATGGTTGATCTGTTGTTCTGGGTCAAAAGTCAGTCAGTTTTGACCAGAAATCCCATGCTGAAGTTGAGAAGAAGTTTATCAAAAATTTTGAGAGGTTCTGGGATTTGATAGCGGACATGCAAAAAAAGTTCATGCCAGCAGCTTTTTCCAGTCCTCAGATCATTACCATGATCATAACTGGGTAAC
This sequence comes from Parotia lawesii, assembly GCA_003713295.1. NCBI lineage: Eukaryota > Metazoa > Chordata > Aves > Passeriformes > Paradisaeidae > Parotia > Parotia lawesii. Next base: position 467,817 of record RAHM01000368.1, on the reverse strand, counting down.
TACTGACTTGTTCGAGTTGTGTGCTTTACTCACGGATAGGATTTCGCAGACTGCAAATAGCACAGGGACTTGAGATCAGCAATGATAAAAACTCATGAAGGGGCTGGCTGCCCACACTGGAGTCCCTGAGGAGAGCTTGAGCTTTTGTATATTGTGTTTTTCACTGTGTTTGCTTAATGTGAGGACCAGCTGCCTTTAAATGGCATAATTAATTTCTAAATATGTAAGGCTGTGCTGGTTAAGCTACATTGTCATAAAATTAATAAACACAGTCCGCATGTAAAATGCATTTCTTCCCGAATATTTCATTGAGTTTTCTTGTAGACAGGTATGTTTAGCATCATCAGTGGCCACACTTCTGCTTTTTAAATCATTTCCTAAAGCTTCGTCTGACATAAATAAGTAAAACGGATGGTATGACTCATAAGTGAAAAGAAACACATGTATATTTATGTAGCAAAGTTCAACAGACTTCAATTTTAACTGTCAAGTACTCGATATAGAAGGCAACCCCACCCCAGAAGGCTTCCTGCTGCAAGTTTAATTGCAGACTCCTGACCATTTGTTCCCTGAGTGGAGTATAGCAAGTTCTGTTCATTTCTCCTACCCCTTTAACGCTGACTTCTGTGCATTTCCCGTGTGAAGTCATCCAAACAGATTTGCAAACTCTCTTGCTTTCACACAAAGATAGTGCCCTGGAATCCTGGCTCCTATATGAGACAAACACCCACCAGTGCTTCCAAACCAAAGGAGCTTGCTATGCTCTCTATCAGATCGCTGACAGCTTGGTGGCCCCAGCTGAGACCGCACCAGGTTCTTTACAAGCAGAAAAAGACAGCCTGTCAGATAAAAAGGTGGTGGAAAGGAGGAGCGATGCTCAGAGGTGCAGTGATATTAAATGACTGGCTCGTGGTCGCCCCTTACCAGGACTGTGAATAACACCCAATTTGGTGTTCCATTCTGTGATAAAGGCAGCAAACCTCCTCTTGCAGTCCACCGAAACTCTTGGCAAAATGCCATAAATGGCAAACACAAATTATTGAAGCCGAATGTACCCTGTGCTTGCAYAGTGAAATGACAGCCTGCTCTCTTCTTTTGTACCACAGTTCCTGTCCTTGTATGCCAAATCACAGTGAACCATAGCAGTGAGCCCATTTAGGGACTCTTGACTGAAAATAAAAATGATTTTTCATTTCATGAAGTTGTCATCAGAAATGATGTATGTAATTAGAAAACAGAAAATATGCTAGGTTGCCTGAAGGCTTATGCCAGGATGCAGCCCACTGTGTGCTCCCTGTGCTGACTTCAGTTTTCTGAACACGGTCTGATAACTGAGTGGGCTCAGGAACTCCCTCTGAACTGACAGGAGGATGGGAACAAGTGATACTCAGGCGTGTCAAGCTCATCTGCTATTGTCATCGTGATTCCTATGGTGCCAAGTCTGTCTGATGTTGGACAATGGAGGCTAAATTCACCCATGATGTAACTCTGCCAAAGGCCAACAGAGCTCTGCTGCTGGAGGGATTAGTCTCTCCTAAATCTTTTTTCAGAGTGTTGGTTGTGGTGCAGCTGATGTATTAATGACTCCTGACATGTGCTGCAGGATTGTTTTTGCAGAGCAGCTCACAGGGAATCTCTCATACAGCTCAGTTGCTATTAATTTACATTACTGGAGGTGGTGTGCATTTCCCACATGTTGTCTTGAAAACAGACCCCCCAAAAAAGCAGATCACAATGGGAAGCAGCTGATCCACACAGCCTCCCAGTGAGGGTAATCCCTGCTCCAGCAGTAGAAAAGTAAACAGAGGGGCTGGCTGAATGTGGGCATGTGGACGGTGCTAAAAGAGAGCAGGAGACCTGCAGGCTGCTTGGTAGCAGGAAGAGAAAGCTTCAGGAACAGAGTAAATGAGCTGCCTCCTTTCTCATGGACACAGCCTAGCTGTATGAAATTTCCAGCATGACCTGGCTGAACACTTGATATAAACCTCATATAGCAATGCTTTTAGGAATCATTTCTCTGAAATGCTGGTTTTTTGATCTGGGTGGAAATTACAGTATGTAAAGCATTTGTCACTTTTCCTTTTGTGGAGAAGCAGAGTACTGTGGTTTAACTCCAGCTGGCAGCTCAGTCCTATACAGTTGCTTGCTTATCCTCCCCTGGTGGGATGGGGAAGAGAATTGGAAGAGTAAAAGTAAGAAAACTCATGGGTTGAGATAAAGAGAGTTTAATAGGCAAAGAAAAAGCAAAACAAGAATTCATTCACCACTTTCCATGGGCAGGCAGGTGTTCAGCCATTCCCAGGACAGCAAGGCTCTGTCACACATGACATGGGAAGAAAAGTATCATAACTCTGAATGCCCCCCACTCTCTTATTCTCCCCCAGCTTTATGTGCCGAACATGATGTGATATGGTCTGGGTTATCYCTTTGGTCAGTCAGGGTCAGCTGTCTTGGCTGTGTTCCCTCTCAGCTCCTTGTGCACTCCCAGTCCTCTTGCTGGTGAGGTGGGGTGAGGAGTAGAAAAGGCCTTGACTGCATGTAAATCCTGCTGAGCAGTAGCTAAAACATGCCTGTGTTGCTAACACTGTTTCCAGCACAAATCCAAACCATAGCCCCATACCAGCTACTGCAGAATAAACTATTGCAGCCCAAACCAGCCYGCGGTGCTTAAACATGAACTGGGGAAGCCCATCTTTGGAAATACACAAGAAGGGAAAGAGTTTAAGGCTTAATAACACCATTGTGGGACACATGTGAAACTTGACCAGAAGCACCTGCTACAACACCCATTAGTCATGTGAAAGGAATATTCATTTTCCTGGAGCATGTGCACAGAATGTGCACTGGGACATCTGGGGAATGTAGACCCTGTTTTTGAGATGGTTTGCCTTGTGAATACGCTTTTTCAAGTCAATCTGAAAAGTCAGTCCTTCACCTCCAACTCCCTCCCCTCATTGTGCTGTGCTGAGCCAGCCCATGGCTCTGGTAACACCCTAAATTCTCCCACCTTTGGACTCCTGCGTGGAGGAAGGGTACAGCCAGGCTCGGGCTCTGCCTCCTCCCCAGGGTTTTCATCAGTACTCTGTGGTTTCCCGCAGCTGCCAGGAGCGGGGCATCCTGGCTGCTTCCAGAGGGGAAGGGACAGGGTGGCTTCTGTGGGACAGCCGTGACACCTAGTGGTGACACACGCGAGATCCCGGGCAGCCGGGAGCTGCTCCCACGGCCGGCCCTTGGAGACCAGCTCACAGGTTTTCAGATGCCACGAAGTATAAAGAAAGGGCATCAGCTTTCTCTGAGAGCACCAGTGGGAGCACCAAAACACATTTTCAAAGGATCTCCACATATTTAAGGAAGTTTTGCTCTGCTCAGACTCCCTGCCAACCTTTTGAGGAATCCTGTTTCCCTGTGTCACCCTCCTGATCCATACTCCAGCAGTCTCTGTGAGCCAGCCCCCCTGCAGCAGGTGTGTGGCAACCACACAGAACCCCTTCTGCACACCTTGAAACCAGTTTACATGATRAACAGAAAAAACTAAGGGACCCAGACACAGCAGTGCTGGGAAGCGAAACATTAAACTTCTAGTTTGCAGGCATCCAGAGCAGGTTCTAAACCCCTGTTTTAGGTCAAATGCTGTGATCATCTCCAGCAATCACAGAATCATAGAATGCTTTGGGTTGAGAGGGTTCTTAAAGATYGTCTAGTTCCACTTCCCCTTCCACAGGCAGGGACAGTTTCCACTAGACCAGGTTGCTCAGAGCCCCATCCAGCCTGGCCTTGAACACTTCCAGGGATGGGGCATCCACAGCTTYTCCGGGCAACCTGTGCCAGTGCCTCACTACACTCTGAGTAAAGAACTTCTTCCTAATATCTAATCTAAATCTCTCCTCTTTAGTTTGACAGCTGGATGAAGAGCTGCACATGAGCCATGGACAGAGACTGGACGTTGTCTCTAGGTCTGGTTATGTTTCTTACCATAGATCTGTTTGGGTCACAACAGCCCCAGGCAGCACTACCAGCTTGGGGAAGAATGGCTGGAAGGCTGACCACCAGAAAAGGACCTGGGATGCTGGTTGACAGCAGCTGAACATGAGCCAGTGTGTGCCCAGGTGGCCAAGAAGGCCAATGGCACCTGGCCTGTATCAGCAATAGTGTGGCCAGCAGGACCAGAGCAGTGATTGTCCCCCTGTACTGGRCACTGGTGAGGCCACACCTCGAATCCTGTGTTCAGTTCTGGGCCCCTCTCTGCAAGAAGGACATTGAGGGGCTGGAGCGTGTCCAGAGAAGGGCAACGGAGCTGGGGAAGGGTCTGGAGCACAAGTCTGGTGTGGAGTGGCTGAGAGAGCTGGGGATGTCTAGTCTGGAGAAAGGAGTGTGAGGGTGAGACCTTATTACTCTCTACATCCACCTGAAAGGGGGTTGCASCTAGGTGAGGGTAAGTCCCTTCTCCCAGGTGACGAGTGATAGGACAAGTGGAAATGATCTCAGGTTGTTCTAAGAGAGYTTTAGATTGGATATGAGGGAAAATATCTTCACTGCGAGAACAGGCTGCCCAGGGAAGTGGTGGAGTCACCATTCTTGGAGTTATTTTAGAAGTGTAGATGTGGTGCTTAGAGACACGGTTTAATGACCTGGCAGTGCTGGTTTAATGATTGGGCCTGATGATCTTAAAGGTCTTTTCCAACTTGAATTATTCTAAGATTCTATGATTCTAAATAGGGCACACACCCAAAACCACATGCCAATGATCTACAGTGTTCCATCCACACAACCTACTGCCCACTTTGCACTTCCATGTAAAGTGTAAAATGTAAATTCAAAGTTTWTGTCCAGAACCCTTCCAACGCAGCCTTCTGTACTGAAAGTGAGAAGTGAATGCTGATGCAGCCAAGGGCAAGGAGATCTGCATGAGATACCAGAAAATTTGGGATATCCAAACCARAGCAGAACTGCAAGTGAGCTGTGCATGCCTCGAGGGATACTCAGTGCTCTGCAAGCCCTGGGTAAATMATTTACAGCCAATGGCAGTGTGATGAAGGTGCTGCAGGAGGAAAAGAGACCAATTAGACCATAGGGAATGATTGACTACCAGTGAAGGTCACAAATCTTTGCAAATATACAGTAGAGTTAATGTTGTGAAAGATTTACAAGGCCTGAGGAGGCATAGGAAGAGGGTTGGGTGTGGCAAATTTTGAACCAGTACAAAAGTTGACCGTCATGTCTTGGCAGGAGATGAGCAAGCCTGTCAGATCCTCAGTAGCAAAGAAGAGAAGGGAGTGACACCTTTGGRAGCCCCAGCTGGGACGGTCTATGGAAGTCTTCATGTCACACATTGTCACAGTCTTGAATTACTTTTAAAGCATCTCCTTTTATGTCTCTGTGTAGGATGGCCCTGCTAAGGAGGTGCCTCAGAACCTTCTCCCAAAAGACCCAGAAACTGCATAAAGTTATGTAGTTTAAAAGTATGAGAGCAGAAGGGAGTAAGAACAGCTTGGGAACAAACTTTCATGGGGACATCGTGAAAATGCCAGCAAATGGAAGTAGCTGAGGCACAGTTCACACTACTGAGAGCAAAATGCAAATATAATGAGTTGGTTGTGAGCATGGCAGCTTGCTGAAGTGCACCATGTGCAGCTGACATGCCAGACTGCTTATCAAAGATCCCTTATCTGCCCAGAGCCAAGGCAAGGGGTGCATTTGGGCTGCTGGCACAGAACAGGTAGAGGGATATGTGTCAGCTCCCCCACCAGTTGGTCCCAGCTGTCAGTGGAGTGGACGCAGGTTTTAGAGCCAAACACACTTTTGCCTCTGACTGATCAGTAGCCAAGTGAGCTCCTATGTGCCTTGGATGGGGAGTTAGCAGCACAAATCTACAAAATGCTCAGCCCTTAGAGTTAAACCAGGAGAAAATAGTCCCAAAGTACCCTGAATCGAGTTGTCAGAGATGCCTGTTCTTCAAATACCATTTTCTTTTAGCTGTCTTGGGAGGAATAAAAACTTCTCTTGATAAGTTTTGTGATAATTTTTAAGACTTAGAAGTGTCCTTTCCATGTCAGAACTGACACCTAAATATTTTTACTTCTAAGCAAAGGGTGTCTGGAGCTGAATGCCAAGAATACAGAAAACAGAGAGGCAGAGGATGGCATCTCTGAGCAGTCCCTCTCTGCTTGCAGACTCCACTTGCATATCCTGAAACCAGGTGAAATTCCAGGCATTCTTGCTTTATTGGACAAATTCTTTCCTCCTTCCAAGTGTTCAGGCCTGTGCCTTGAGATAAGGCTGTCCTTTCACTCCTGAGGGGCAACCTCTTCATTTGTTTCAACAGAAAAGCTTTCTACACAATCCATCAAACAGAAAGTTTACAGCATTTAATAAAAGTCCGAGCACTCTAGGACTTGGAGAAATGCCCCTCTTGGTTCCCTCTACAGAGGGGACAGGATAAGGTTGCTGTGTTCCTGCCTGTAGAACAACACTGCTTATGCATAGCTAAACCGACAGCAGAATAGGTTCATTATTCCTCATCCTTGGATTAATGTAAAGGCAAAAGGATCATGATGTATGATAACTGGAACACAAGGTTTGATCCTATTTTCAGTTTTCAGATCCCCACAGATTTTTAATACATGATTCAGGCTGCTGCTGACAGCAGACTTGTTTTGCTATACTTGCCCTTGCGGGCATGGTGAAGGTTACACATGGGATTGAACCAGTCTGTGTCCACCAAAGGAAAGGGGCTGCTCAGGAATGAGAAGCTCCTCTTGAATTTGCAGCTCTTGCACCCTGATTTGGTGTCAGCAGGGTGGAAGGAAGATTGACCTGGGAATAGGGAGAAAGTCCTGTGTTCACCACTGGGAAATTCAGTTTTCAGGGTGGAAATGGAAGATTTGTCTTACTGTCAGAGCTGCAGACTTGTCTTTGGCAGCTGTTATAGACTCACAGAATGGTTGAGGCTGGAAGGGATCTCCAGATGTCATCTTATCCAACCCCCCTGCCCAAGCAGGGCCATCTAGAACCGGTTACCCAGGACCGTGTCCCACTGGATTTTGACTATCTCCAAGTATGAACAGTCCACAGCACCTATGGGCAACCTCTTCCAGTGTTTGGTCACTGGTTTTGTTTGGAGAAAAAACACAAAAAAAAAGTTGTTTCCTGATATTCAAGTAACACTTCCAGTGTTTCAGTTTATGCCCATGGCCTCTGGTCCTGGCACTGGGCATCASTGGAAAGAACCTGGGTCAATCCAYCCTCTTTGCACCTTCCCTTCAGGTATTCATCTACATTGATGAGATTCCCCCTGAGCCTTCTCATCTCCAGGCTGAACAGCCCCAGCTCACTCAGTCTTTCCTTACAGGAGAGCTGCTCCAGTTTTTTTATTATCTTTGTGGCCTTTTGCTGGACTCTTTCCCAATGCAAGGACGTACTGGAGAGAGTCCAGTGGTGGTTGATGACACGGGGCTGCCCTGGCTCTGCTGCTGAATGGTGAGCACAGACTTACAGGGGTTGTTTTCTCCAGACTGGTGTTCCCAGAAGGGGAAAAATAATCACTCCCTTTCCCACTGCAACTGCCTCGATGAATGAGCGATGGCAGGTTAGTGGGCAGTGAGGTCTGTCGAGCCCACATGCTGGTTTCTCACGTTTCAGTCAGTTTTTTTCACCTTTCTGTCAAGTAAAAATAACATATTTCCCAGGGACTTTGGTGATGTGGGAAGAACCACCTGTTAAAAAAACACCAGGGAAGTTTTCCTGCTAATTTGTCAAAGGCAGAATTTTAATCTATCTTTGTGGAAAAAGCACCCCTGAGAACCAAGTCCTTGCTGGGGGGCTTAACATGTGGCAGAAGTTACGGGAGCAGTCAGGAAAGTGTGGTGGTTTATTAYTAATGAGAGTAGCAGTTCACCGAGGGCCCTGCTAAGGTCAGAGATGTTTTTTGCCTCTTGCTCCAAGGCAGTGATATCAGGGGTTACAGAGAAATAAAGCTTTCCCTGGCTCTGAGACATGTCTGGTGGAAAGATCCATCTCAGACTGGGCAGGCTGGTGTTATTAATTGTGTAGGGTACGGCAGCTGGACAACCCAGGCTGGAGGGCTTTTGCTGCTTTGGGATACCCTTCTCCACCCATGGGTAGGTGGCCCAGCAGGCAGAAAGCCTGGGTGATGGACTCATGTGTGGGCTGTGCCTGGCAGGACCATGCAGGAGCGTGGGGACAGAGCAGTGCTACCGCAGCAGGAAGATCCTCAGTACCCTGGACATCCCCCCATCACCATGTGGGCCTGAGCAGCCCACCCACATCACATTCTGGGAGACTCCAGCCCACAGCCTTCCCTAAGCAGTGAACAGGGCAAAAATCCTGCCCCCCAAAGGAGCTCAGAGCCTCCTACTTCATTTAGTGGGAGAAGCACAATTCCTTTTTGCTTTTTCTCAACAGAAAAAATGGAGAATGGAAAACAGCCAAGCTCCATGGTGGATCTCTAGAACATCCAAAGTCTGGAAAGCATTCTGCTGGTCTTCAGGATCTAAAAATTAGTTTTCAGGCCTCACTGTTGGAAAAGACTTTCTGTTTAGAAACAGGCAGCAGTAAAAAGTCCTGCTCTGGCACCGGTGGGACATCAGTGGGGTATCAGGTCTCRGCCAGTTGTTTGTGGTGCTGATGTGACATCCCCGTGTGCCGGCAGACCTCAGGCAGTGTTGCTCAGCCACAGTTCCCACTGGCACAAAAGTAAGCAGGTCCCTATCCCTGCAGAATGAAGTTCCACTACAGCTGTTGCAGTTAGAGGTTTGCTGTCTTTGAAGAGGATATGGAAATTCTGCACAAGGTTTTTGTTAGGAGAACTTTAAATTAAAACCACAAATATATATACATATACACATATATATTATATATATATGCCCTGCACTTGCTACTTACCAACTTACTGTGTCTGTCCTCAGAAACAGAGATTACCATATCCAACTATTTCTCATGATAGACCAAGGAGGTCTGCCCTGTACCGTCTTAACCTCATAATCACTATGTAAAAAAAAACAAATGCAGAGAAAATTTCATGGCATGAATAAAGTCAACACAAAAAATAACACATACAAAAAGTACAGATGCCAGATGCTGGATATCTGGAACATTCTGCTTGTTTACACAAATAAAAGTGATGTTTCATTGCGTAGTCCAGTGCATGCTTTCTTTAATTTTTTTATCAACTCCAAAATCTGTTATAAATGTTTCATGCATTTTTCAAATGACACACAAACTGTTGCTTGAGTAAACAAAGTGCATTTTCCTTCATCCCTTTGCCTGAAATGCCAATGAGGAACTTTTGTTTGCAAAACTCGTCACAGAAAGATAACGGTGTGAATTCTGTCCAGCACTGTTTGCACAAGCACCAGCAGCAGAACTAACATGAATACTCTTGGGAATTTATTTCTGCAAGGTTAATGTCAGAAATGATTTATTGAGGCCTTCCTCCTGCTTGCCAGTCTGGCATCCATCAAGTGAGTAAACACGTCCCCCCCAGCCCCCCTCTCCATGATTTCAGAGTGCCCTGAGACTGATCACTGAGCAAACACTTCATTTCTGAGTCAATATTTTGGGAGCAGTCAATCAAATTGTATTTATTGCCACAAAATTTAGGTTGAAATACTTTGAATCAAAAGTCAAAATCAGAAGATTTTGAAGACAAATCGAAGGGAAATCCATTTTTCCTACTGACGCGCTGAAGTTGTTCAGCAAAGTTGGCGAGATAGTTGATCCAGCTAAAGACATACTCACATTATATAGAATAATTTAAAAAAAACCAAAACCAACCCAGTTGGGTTTTTTTGTGAAATGACAGAAATTAGTATTTCTGTCCTCATTTGTTCCGATTTCGAGAAGAAAAAGGATTTGCATGGTGTTGCCACATACTTGTGCTATGGAAATGCCCCTTCCAATATTTTCACCATTAATTGTTGTTCCTGAGAGTTTGTTTGCTTGTTTCTTTT